>APFE030449861.1:17842-73139 GCA_000404065.3 Pinus taeda | reverse complement strand
TTTATATATATTTTTATATGTGTTTCTTGAAGTAATCAACATTTAAAAAAATAAAAATAAAACAACTTGAAAATTCATTAAGTAATCATAATTAAAAAAAATGGACATAATAAATTTTAAAGTGTGAAAAATAAGTCCTCTAAAAAAAAAGTATGTTGTATAACATGTTACATCAACACGTTTTAAAATCAGCATAAAAATCACTATCATTTAAAAACAAATATTTATATTTGATACATAAGAATATTTAAATTGTCAAAAATATGCTCCAAAAAATAAGAATTGTATTCTGTATCACCAATTTTCAAAATCAGGTCACGTTTTTACTACCTCTACGAAACGGGTAATTGTATCGGTTATTTAAAGTGCCAAAAACTATGTTTTAAGAAAAATATGTGTGTTCTGCATCGCCCCTTTTTAAAATTGGGTCAATTTTTTGCCATCTCTATGAAATGGGTAATAACATCAATTCCCGTTTCAAAGTTTACATTGATAGAGGTAAAGAGCACCAAACTATACTAAGGTGTAGGCAAAGAAACTTAAGTGAAATTAGTTTTCAAGTGGAAGAGCGATCGGGGGTTGAAATCAATGAAAGGAGGATGTAAGGATGCGGTAGCGCATAGGGACCATTGGATTGATCAACGAATAGAAGATGGATGGTGGAGATCTTATCACAGGGCTTAAGCGAATAAATGGATGAGTGGGGTTAATAAACAGGATGAACGACGAAGATCATATCATGAGGAATTAGACGAACGAGGTTAACAGAAGATGAATGGCCAAGATCTAATCGTGGGGATTAAGTCAAGAGATGGACGGACGAGGTTAATAGGAGCGATGAACGACTGAGATCTTATCATGCAAATTAAGTCAAAAGATGGATGACGGAGATCGTGTCATGAGAAAAATAAACGTGTGGAAATGATGGAGCTGGTTTCGAAGGCGGTAAGTAGTTTCTCGCGCACCCTCAAGGTTGTAAGCTGTATTTTAAAATTTCATGCAATTAACCTTACTGCGCAACACGTAGAATGAGAAATCCACTTTTCTTGCGTGCTCTTGAGCGGATAACGACTATCAACTAATCTGCGCAAGATTGCGCGATAGCCGTTCGATCAAGGGGGGCTGATTAATGGTGGAGATCGGCCAAGCTAGTTGGCGATCGAGTGAAGCAATAGCCGTCGAATCAGGTGAGGTAGATTAACGGTGGGGATTTAAAGTGCATAAAGTAAGTGGAAGACTTCACACAAGGCAACAATTAGAGAAAATAATCAATCAGACGGTGATTGTGAAGGTTTTTTGGGAATCAGAAGGTTGAGGAAACGATGCATGAAGAATGTGCTAAAGGTGGTTTCGAAGGGAAAACGACAGAAAAACACAGTGGGGTGGACGAGTAACTGTATCAAACGACAAAATCCATAGCTCATGCGAGAACCAGAAACCTATGTTTTTGGGGTTGCTAAAGGGTGCAAGTTGGCTTAATGGGGAGTCTTTACAATACAATTTTCCCAAAATTCAGGTTTTAAGCCCCAAAACCATTGCACGGGGGATCTAATACCCAATAGTCTCTTCCTCAAGTCATGGTCCCAGAGGGAGTAGATGAGTTCGAGACACCTGCGCACAACCTGATAGTGATCTTTTTCGCCTAGCTAACCTGTAAACCGAAGGAAGGCATAAATGGAAGTAAACTACAACACAACCGATATACTATACACGACTGTAATGAAAATGCAGCTACCTAAGAAAATAATTAGAAAAACCATGAATCCTACTTAAGCAAATGAATAGAACCAGGAAGTTACTTAAGCAAATAAACAAAACCAGAAAGCTACTAAACAAACAAACAATGAAAAACCATGAATCTATTTAAGAAAATGAACAGAAATCTATGCTAACAGATATGTACAATGAAGAGGAGCTTTGGCTGCTTGGGTCAGGTCCTAACCCAAGAGCTTCAGCCCTCAGAGTTAACTCAGAGCTGGCTTAGAACAGAAATCATTCTCATTATGAAAACCATGGATTACAGAACAACTAGTCACAAGTCTTGCATCTCAGAAATGAAATAGAGTTTTTAAAAATGAAGTATGAGTCCTACTAAGGTCCTATTTATACATCTGAAGTCTCTAACGACTTCCTTCCCATTAGGGAGGCTTGGCCTCTAACTCAAGAAAAACTGGTTTGTGTCACTTTCACTTGCTCGACTATCTTCTAGTCTTGAAAGTGATGGTTGTTTGCACTCCGAGATGAAGGAGGAAGATTCGAATGGAGGGGTAGAAAATGAGAAGGGTTTACCTCCTATAATTACTCTCCCTTGTCCCATTCAAGTTTTGACCAAGGTCTTTGCCATAGTTCCTTGTTTTTATCCTTTATGCCTACATTTTCCTTGCTTTTATCCTTTATTCCTGTATTATATGCACATTAGACCACAAAGAAAAATATCCGACTCTAACTCATCTCATAAACAAAATATAATCAAAAGTATGCAATAAGTTGTGAGAATAGTTGGTTTGACTAAGCTAGGAGGTGAATTAAGGTCAATTAAGGCCCATATACTTACTCAATGATGAGGCTCATCATCACCCCCCCACTCAAAGTGTTGCTCATCCTCTGAGAAACTTAGTCAATGTCCATGTCCTTCATGGCTCTAGTAGCCTCTCTGACATCCCATGCTTCTGTTGTGGCCTCTTCTTCTTGTTTATAGAAGCCTGCTTTCCTTTCTACTTCTTCCCACTACCTCTTTTCCTCTTCTTCTTTTCTCCCTACTAGCATCCCTAAGAGTAGTGGTGAAATGAGTTTTAGGCGTATCCAATTGACCTTCAACCTTTGCATTGATTTCTTGAACATAGGTGTCCTATTGAGTTCCTCTCTCAACCTTTGAGGGGAGTGATATTCTCTGGTCTTCAAGTTGTGTGGCAATGTTTTCCATCTACTTTAGTAGGTATGTATATTATCATCTCGTAGCAGCCTAAACATATCCTTAAAATGTGAAATTGCTTGCTCTTGGGCAACAAGATATCTATGTGTCAGCTGAGGATCGTTTTCAATTAGATTATGGGTGCTAATTAGGGCCATGGGATTTGATTGTTAAGCTCTGATGAAAAGGGGTTCATTTTTCTCTCTAGTTAATATCCTTTTCATCTCTGTAGCCCTTGACTTCTCATGGTTCATCGATGATTCCAAAGCCATTAATTGTAGATCTCTTGGCTCTACAGTAGGATCCCAAATATTCATGTCTGTGAGGGCCATGTTATGCAAATAAAACTTAGCCATTTTGGCCCTATCCTCTAGTGCACTTTGATCACAAAGATCAATAAACTGTTTGCAGTCTTGAAATGGCATGGTGCCCCTTTGTGTTAGTGTTTTAATTTGAAATTGTAGGCATTGTTCTCTGAGGTAAAGAGTATAGGATTTATCTGGCATCCTACATTGGATGGACTCCAAGGAGAGGTTGGCCATACATTCTAGTTGGTTTTCCTTTTCTTGTAGTTGTCCTCTCTGTTTTTCTTATCTTCTTCCTTTTGTTATTCTTTCTCATCTCCATTAGTTTCTTCCTCTATTTCAGCATCATCCTCCTTGAGTTTCAGCATGTTCCTCTGTATTAGTTTCTTCTTCATCCATCTCATCCCATCTAGCTCTGTATCTTCTTCTTGTTTTGCCTCCTCATTACTGGAAAAAGGACTAACATCATAGATGAGGGTTTTGATGTCGTCCTCTGCTGGTAAATCTCTGAGGACTTACCATTTTATAGGGATCTTGAGGTTTTGGAGGGCATCCTCAATGAGGATTCTGATCAAACCATGGTGATCCAACTGTTGGGAATTCCCTTCCTTTACTTTGTTGCTAGATTCTATGAGTAATTGCATCAGGAAATAGGGTATGTTGAGTCTTTGGTGAACTGGTGTTTCTACCCCAAGTCTTAATTCTTAAATCATTCTCAAATGTTGCCATAACAATTTTGTATCTATGGACTCTTGCATTCTCTTTTGACTTATTAAATAATTTCCATTTTTCCACCCTTTCACTTTTAAACCAACTACCTCTTAACCTTTACAACTTTTGATCAAATGATGCATTGAGTGAGTGAGTGGGATACTTACTTGTGGTCTTGATGCCATGCCGTAGTTGTCAAAGATCATAGGTGTTGTTGATGGTCATTATTCTTCCTCCTCTGCTATCTATTGATGGTTTATTAGCTATTGTAGGTGTCTATGAATGAAGATCTGACGCCATTGCTACTGTTGTGGAGCTCTTGGATTCCCAGTTGGCAATGTTTGGTGTCTCCCTTAGAATTTCTTGATCATGTTGTTGGCTGGTGTTGTGAGGATGTTGTAATGAATGGACAGAGGGAGTAGGAGTGTGTGTGGATGCAGGGATGATGGTAATGGATGAGGTGATTAGTTAGATCATGTTTAGTATGAATTTTGGGGACCTAACCAATATACCATTCAGGGGATCCTGTAGAAAGCACAATCTTTACCTGAATTGAAACAATGAAGTGAAAAACAAGGGAATTGATGGAGGGATGCATGGTAAGGGGTGGAGGAGATGAATATATGTGAGGCAGGGTTCCCTTTGGATCTTCTCTTTGCTCCTTGATTGTCTTTCTCACCCACCTGCAAATAACAATTATGTTTTTTATTTAATATATATATATATAATATATATATATAATTATATATATATATAATATATATATATATATATATATATATATATATATATATATATATATAGATAGGATAGATAGATAATATATATATATATTAAACACCTAGGCTGCCTTAGAGAGGTTTTCACCCAGGGATCTTCTTATCCTTCTCATTTTTCTCATCCTTGGGCCGCCTCATAAGGTTTTCAGCCCAAAGATGGGACTTTGGCGCCTCATGGAGGTTGTCACCTGAATCCTTATTCTTTTTTCCTTTTTTAGTGACCTAATGAGGGAGGAGCTGGAACTTGATCCACCATCATCATTGTCTTATTCATATTTTCAATGAACTCTTGTTTTGATAAAGGCCTCTTGTACATTTTCAATCGGCGTCCATTAACTAGAAATGGAATGGCTTCTTCATCAATAGTTCCGATTTGCACTGAACCATTTTCATGGCATCTTTCCACCACATAAGTTCTGATCCATCTTGTCCTTAGCTTGCCCTTGAAGTCTTTATACCTTGAATCATATAAAAATGCCTAGTCTCCCTCTTGAAATTGTTTCTCCTTGATATGTTTGTCATGCTAGATCTTCCTTTGAAGCTGAAATATCTCTATATGTAGGAGGGCCTACATTCTAAATTCATCTAAGCCATTTAAATGTAACAATATTTCTTTCTGTGCATGATTGAGATCCAAATCTAGGTGGGCTACCATCCTCAATGTGTTATATTCAAACTCGATGGACAACAAAACCTTTTTCCCATAGACTAGCTCATAGGGTGTAAATTCAGTGGTGGTATTCCATGTTGTATTATAGGTCCAGGCGGCCTCAACTAGTCTCTCTGCCCAATCCTTCCTATTGCTGCTCACTACCTTGGTTAAGATGTTCCCCAGTGCCCTATTAGTCACCTCCACTTTCCCATTAGCTTATGGATGATAGGGAGTGGAGGTCCTATGCTTGATTTTGTGATGGTTGAGTAGTTCTTCAATCATGCTGGAGGTAAACTGGCTGCCTTGGTATGTGACTAGCTCTCTAGGGTACCCAAATTTGTAGAATACAATCTCCCTTAGAAACTCAACCACCTTCTCTTCTGTTGCTGCATTAATTTCCTTGGTTTCAACTCACTTAGTCAAATAATCAGTGCACACAATGATGTGTTGTTTTTGCTTTGGAGGGTTGATAAGTCCAATGAAGTCCATGCCCTAGTTGTCAAATGGCTCGAAAGTCACTTGAGGTTGTAGGTGAATTTCATCTCTTGGAGTAGGCTTTCCCATCCTCTGGCACCAATCACACTGACTAATGTATTTTTTCACATCCTGATGAAGAGTAGGCCAATAATAGCATGCTTGCAACACTTTTAATGATGTCCTCTTTGCTACAAAGTGACCTCCACAAGGCCCATCATGACAGGTCAGAAGGATGTCAAAGACTTCCTCTTCCTTTACACAACTTCTCAAGATTTGATCTGGGCCAAGTTTGAACAGATTTCCCCTAATCTAGGTGAAAGGGGTGCTTTTCCTGATCATCTTGCTCTTTTCTTTGGAGGGCAAGTTTGGTGGGATCTGTGCTAATACCAAATATTTTTCTATATCAGCAAACCATGGGGAGAGAACTGAAATAGCAAATATATGTTCATATGGTGACTGGTCATCCACCATTCCTTCTTCACCTGCAGGCAAATTCATTCTAGATAGAAAGTCAGCAACAACATTTTCCTTACCAGGCTTATCAACAATAGTTAGATCAAAATGTTGTAATAAAAGCAACCATCTTATAATTCTAGCATTTACATCTGGCTTGTTCATTAAATATTTGATTGCAGTATGATCAATATGCACAAATGTTTGATATCCTGTAATGTAATGCCTAAATTTGTTTAATGAATGCACAATAGCCAGGAGTTCCTTTTCGGTCACAGTATAGTTTAGCTCAACCTTTGACATATTCTTACTAATAAAATAGATGGCATAGGGCAATTTCTCCTCTTCCTGACCTAAGGCTGCTCCTATGGCTTTGTGTGAGGCATCAACATGAATATGAAAAGGGAGTTTCCAGTTTGGGCCTCTAAGGATTGGTGCAGTGATTAACTTACCCTTTAGAATGTCTAAGGCCTCTTGACAGCTCTTTGACCATATAAACTCAAAATCTTTGGCCAACAACCCAAACAAAGGGGGGACCAATTTGCTGAAGTCCTTTATGAACCTTTGGAAGTATCCATCTAACCCCAAGAAACTATTGACATCTCTCTGCTTTTGTGCAGGTGGGACCCTTTGGATGATTGCTATTTTGTTTGGGTCCACCTGCAGTCCTTGTTGAGATATTAAATGACCTAGCACAGTCCCTTCAGTCATTAAGAATTCACATTTTTCTGGACTAAGAGACAGATTCATTTCAATGCATTTGTGTAATACTTTGCCTAGGTTAGTCAGGGCTTCTTGAAAATCACAACCATAAAGTGTAAAGTCATCCATATAGATTTCCACAACATCATGTACTAATTCAGCAAAAATACAGAAGCCTTCCCTTTGGAAAGTGGCAGGAGCATTGCATAAGCAAAAATGAAAGACCCTATAGGAAAAAGTACCCCAAGGACAGGTGAATGTGGTCTTATCTTAGTTTTCTGGGCAGATTTGGATTTGGTTGTACCCACTGAATCCATCTAGGAATGAAAAAAACTTCTTCCCTACCAGGTCATCTAACACTTGGTCAATGAAGGGTAGGGGGAAATGATCCTTCTTTGTGCCTTTGTTCAACTCCATATAATCAACACAAATCCTCCACTTACCATTTTTCTTGGGAACTAACACTAAAGGAGAGACCCACTCACTATCTAAGATAGGGTAAATGAATCTTGCATCTAGCAGTTTTTTCAGTTCCTCTTTGACTATGTCTTTAAGAGCTGGATTCATCCTCCTTTATGGTTGCCTGACTGGTTTGCAACCTTGTTTGATGTATATGTGGTGAGTACACACTAACGGATGTACTCCCTTCATTTCCTTATAACTCCAAGTGAAGGCTTCTAGGTTTTCTCTCAACATGTTGCATAGAGTTTCCTCTTCTAAAGCAGAAAGAGATGGATTAATTTTCAAAGTTTACATTGGACCAAATTCTATGGTTTTGACATGGAGGGGGTTGTAATTGGCCAACAATAAGTCAATTAGATGATTGTTCTGGGTTTCACTTACTTTTTCTTCTAATGGTAGTGAACTAGGAGTTGGACTTTGAAGCAGGTGTTCAATTAAGTCATCCTCATCTTGCTATCCTCCTCCTATGGTTGCTTCCAAAACATAAAGTTGGGCAGAATAAATCTCATCTTCTTCCTCCTCCTCCAACCATAAAGGTAAATCATGCTCTATAGAAGTTTGAGCAAGAGGGTATAGGACTAATTGTTTGGACATATTCCCATTCTTGATGGTCATATTCCCAGCTCTCGAGCTAATGTAAGCATCAGCGGTGGCCAACCATGGCCTACCAAGGATGAGAGGATAACCAGTAAGCTTAGCCTTAGGCTGGAGAACTAGAAAATCTGCAAGGTACTCCCATGAGTCAATGGAGACCATCACATCCTCCACATTTCCCTTAGGGGTGATTGTGGAATGGTCTGCAAGTTGTAGAACTCTTGTGGTCTTCCTCAATGACCCTTGGAGGTTGAGCTTGAGCATGGTGTCCTTGGTCATCACATTAATGGCAACCCCAAGGTAAATTAGAGTGTGTGGGACAATGGTTCCATTGATGTGCACATCTACTACAGGGCTTCCAGGGTCCAAATATTTTGGACATATTACCTGCCTCAGCATTAAGTCAAACAACAAACCAATGAAATTGATGGTAGGGGCATCCCTTTTTCTTCTTCCTGGATGCTTGAAGAACTTCTCCTTAATCAACTTATTGTAAATGAGAACATCTTTGGTTGCCTGGAGAAGGGGGATTTTTACACATAGCTTTTTCAATTCTCCCAGAAGTTCAGTTTCTTCTAGGGTAGGCTAGGGTAGTTGGTCTAATCTCTCAGAAAAGGGTGGATTTACTTTAATGTTGCTTTCCTCTCTTTCTTCCTCAACCTCCCTATGTGGAGAGGGAGGTTGGTTATCAGGGATAATTCTCCTAGATCTTAGGTTGATCTCCTGGATTTCTACAGCATAAGCTGGGTATGATGTCTCTCCATTGTATACTTGTTGAGCCTGCCTACTGTTTGGGTTTGGATTTGGCTGGGCAGGCATCTGGAGTTTCTTAGGTGGAGTAGAGTGCAAGAGTTGTGGTTGGGTAGGTGGTGGAGGCAATAAGGCTGGAACATTCTTGAATTGGGGCCTCCACCCCTGGTGTGGGGTATTCCACAGATGTTGTGGCTGAACACAAGGTTGAAATGACTAGTTGGTTGACTAGGATTGATATTGAGATGCATAGGACCAAGGAGGGGGTGTAGTCCAGGAAGGATGAGCAGAGAGTCCCCAATAAGGTATAGTTGTGGTTTGGCTGGGGTTGTAATATGCATGGGATGATCCTTACATACCCTGGTGGTATGGTCTAGGCCTAGGATGTATCCTTTGTTTGATGTATAAAAGTTGATCAGTGACCCCTTCAGCTCCTTGATATACAACTTTGAGTCTAGGTAAAGAAGGGCACTTGTCTGTGGAGTGTTTTTCTTCACAGACTGAGCAAATCTTAATACAGTTCAATGGACATTCATTCCTAGGAGGCCTCCTAGTGCATCTAGGACAAAGGATGGTCAATGCTCTCTCTGCTTCCTCTTACTTCCTTTTGATGTTGATGGTGTCCAATTGCAAGGCAAGGGTTTGCAGCATATCACTTTTGAAATCTTCCACCATATTTCCAATTTCACCCTTGATGGATAAGTTGGAGGATGATGTACTGGCCATAGGTTGACTACCCCTACCCTTTTTCCTGGCTTCCCTAGAATGGTTTCTAAAGAAGGTCTTAATATCCTTATAAGGTAATTGGTAGACATCTCATCCTGCTATCATATGTAAGGTATCCAGAAGATCTTCCCTTACTCCTCTAAGCAGGACTAGCTTTAGCGACTCAAGATCAAGTATGCACCTGGCCCTTTTGTAACTAAGCTGGAATCTTTCTTCATAGTCTTCTAAGGATTCATCCTAGCCTATGGTCATCCTAAAAATATCTTCTTTAGTATCCTTTGACCTAAATTAGTCCCTATATTTGTTGTTAAAAGTATGTTGCACTGAGCCCAAGTTGTGATGTTATCTCTATGTAAACCCATGAACTAGCGCAATGCTACATCCTTGAGGGTAGATGGAAACAGTTTTAACCTTTTCTCATTATTTGTGTAGTCATAGGTTTGTCATATGACAACAAACTCAAATTGGAAATTGTCAGGGTCCTGTGTGGTTAGGCCATGGAAATGAGGTAGAGCAGAGAGGCTTATATTCTTCATATTAGTGTCCCCATTGGTTTCTCTGATGGGGAAGGCACTCTCAATTCTCTCTCTATATTCCCTATCATTTTGGTTTCCAACCATTGATTCAGTAGGAATGGGTTCTTCCTCTTCTTCTTCCCTTGTAGGTTCTTCAAATATGTAAGGTTTCTCACCTAAAGGTTCTTCCACTTCATAGTCAATGAAGAAGAGAGAAGGTTGACTGTTGGATGCAGTGGGGGTATTTGTCAAGAATTTCCCTAAATTGTCCCTATTCCTACGAGGCATGAAAGGAAATGTTTTTGGGTTAGTCTTTGTAAGATTTTCTTTAAAGCTAGAAAGTACTTGCAGAATGGAAAGGAAAGCAGATAATGACAAATGAAAGAAAGGATTCTAGATTACTTTTGCAGAAATAAACCAATGGAGGAAAATTGAAGACTAGAAGTAAAAGAAAAGAAATCTGAAGACTAGAAATAGAAGAAAGCAGTAATCAAATTCTACTTAGACACCTCCCCGACAACGATGCAAAAAAGTGATGAGCCTAGGTATTGCAACAAGAATGTTGCAACTCCCATGGCTACCAACTTTACTTATCAACCTAGGGTTCGTACAAACTTGGAGGTGACAGTGCTATATGCACAAGTAAAAGAGAAGGTACTACCTATTGTCACTGCTCATCTGGTAAGAGACCCCAGGGGTTCCAAGCCAGACTTCTATAGGGTCATAATAAGCTTAACTCTTTGATGGAAGAAGAGCAAACCTATTCTAAGAGAGAGCTACTCTACTGTAGTAATGAAGAAATTAAGTGAGTGGATGGACGAACGAGGTTAACAGAAGATGAATGGCCGAGATCTAATCACGAAGATTAAGTCAAGAGATGGGCGAATGAGGTTAATAGGAGTGATGAATGGCTGATATCTTATCGTGCGGATGAAGTCAAGAGATGGAAGACATAGATCGTGTCGCGGGGAAAAGAAACGTACGGATATGATGGAGCGGGTTTCTAAGGTGGTAAGTAGTTTCTCGCACACCCTCAAGGCTGTAAGTTGTATTTTAAAATTTCATGCTATTAGTCTTACTGCGTGACATGTAGCATGAGAGAACCACTTTTATCATGTGCTCTCGGGTGGATAACGTCTGTGCACTATTCCACGCAAGATTTCACGTAGCCATTGGATCTGGCGAGGCTGATCAATGGTGGAGATTGGCCAATTTAGTTAGCGATTGGGTGAAGCGATAGTCATCGTATCAAGTGAGGCAGATTGACGATGGAAACTTATAGTGTATAAAGTAAGTGGAAGAATTCACGCAAGGCAGTAGTTAGAGAAAATAACGAATCAGATGGTGATTGTGAAGGTTTTTTGGGGATCGAACGGTCGAGGAAGCGATGCATGAAGAACGTGCTGAAAGCGGTTTCAAATGGAAAACAACAAAAAAACACAGTGAGGTGGATGAGTAACTGCATAAAACGACAAACTCCATAGCTCACGCGAGAACCAGAAACCTATGTTTTTGGGGTTGTTGAAGGGTCTCTTCCTCAAGTCATGGTCATAGAGGGAGGAGATGAGGCCGAGACACTTGCACACAACCTGGTAGTGATCTTTTTCACCTAGCTAACTTGTAAAATGAAAGAAGGCACAAATGGAAGTAAACTACAACACAACCGATCTACTCTACGCTACTGTAATGAAAATGCAGCTACCTAAGCAAATAACCAGAAAAACCATGAATCCTACTTAAGCAAATGAACAGAACCAGGAAGCTACTTAAGAAAATAAACAGAACCAGAAAGCTTCTAAGTAGATAAACAATGAGAAACCATGAATCTATTTAAGCAAATGAACAGAAATCTATGCTAACAGATATGTGCAATGAAGAGGAGCTTTGGCTACTCGAGTCAGGCCCTAACCCAAGAGATTCAGCCCTCAGAGTTAACTCAGAGCTGGCTTAAAACAGAACTCATTGTCATTATGAAAACCATGGATTACAGAACAACTTGTCACAAGTCATGTAGCTCAGAAATGAAATAGAGTTTTTAAAAATGAATTATGAATCCTACTGAGGTCCTAAGCCTCTATATTTATACATCTGAAGTCTCTAACGACTTCCTTCACATTATGGAGGCTTGGCCTCTGACTCAAGAAAAATAGGTTTGTGTCACTTTCACTTGCTTAGTTGTCTTATAGTCTTCAATGTGATGGTTGTTTGCACTCCGAGCTGAAGGAGGAATATTCGAATGGAGGGCTAGTAAATGAGGAGGGTTTACCTCCTATAATTACTCTCCCTTGCCCATTCGAGTTTTGACCAAGGTCTTTGCCATATTTCCTTGCTTTTATCCTTTATGCCTGCATTTTCCTTGATTTTATCCTTTATGCCTGCATTTTCCTTGCTTTTATCCTTTATTCCTGCATTTTATGCACATTACACCACAACGCAAATTATACGACTCTAACGGATCTCATAAACAAAATATAATCAAAAGTATGCAATAAGTTGTGAGAATAGTTGGTTTGACTAAGCTAGGAGGTGAATTAAGGCCAATTAAGGCCCATATAATTACTCAATGATGAGGCTCATCATAAATACATCCACACAGTACTTTTAAAAGTACCCAGAGTGTACCTAAATCTCCAATCATCGAAATGATCAATAATTGCATGAAGTGAAAATTGTCTTAGCCCTTGCTAGAGACATTCATAATATTGGTAATACAATAAAGGAACTACATTACCAATAATCCCTTACCTAGCACTAGGCTCCTTTCATGTTAATATGTACATAAAATATTTACATAATTATATAGAAAATTCATTTTTAACACAACGCATAATTGACTAGTTAAATTTTTTACTATGAGAACCACAATGGAAAAAAAATGCTCCTCCTAACCAATGGGAACTAGTTTCCACAATCAGATCAAGCCATTTTCACATCCGGATAATTTTTTGACAAAGACCATACCAAGTCTAGTCTAAAATTCCACTAGCCAACCAGCTCAGGAATTCAAATGACCAAAAAGGGTCCTATATAAGATTCCTCTTGGCAGCGTCTTGCCTATTCCTCCAACAACGTCCCATCTATGAGGAATTTTGGGCCTCCTCCAATAGGCTCCAAAATCAATAGAATTGTCTCAGGATTTTTCCCCTCTTCATCATCTTGGCCAACTCTTTTCCATTACTGAGATCATTTATCTCCAGGGAGAGGAAATCCGAGTAGGAAAGCACCATCAACCCCTCCAGGCAGGCAACTGCCATCAACTCAAGGCCTCTTAGCCGTTCACCACTGTCCACCACTGTTTGGCATGTAAAATTCTCATTTATCACTCTTTCCCACAGTAATTTACATAACGAATCATATGCATATTATCATTAAAACAAAAGAAACATTTATGTACACCATGCATTCATAACATTATACATTCTCATTTACAATTGTAATTCACATTTCAATGTTTTACCTTCACAGGTTTTCATGTTGCCATTAAGTTACTCGTGCTTAATGTCATCAACAACGTTAGTCATAAATATGCATTGTTTAATCAAGTATTAGCTTTCACAACCATTAGAGTTTCACGCATACAACATTGTCATGCATAAAAGTATATACAAATATTCATTAATGTGTAAACGTCAATAACAATTAAGAAAATCCAAAAATTTCCAATTCCCATAGTGTATTATTATCAACAGACTGGTACATGCAGTAACTACCATAATCACTTGAAATAACCTTATATAAAATCCAATTCATGCACATAAATTTTAATAGTTAGTCCTACAATACTAACTAACTAGCCATGACAAAACTTAATTAGCAACTAACTATTACAGTCAAGTCTCACTACTCGACTCATGGTTTATTTTTAATATCGAGAGGGGTTCTTTCAATGTCCTTTGAAAACACTCTATCATCCTCTTCAAGGACATTCCTCATCTTTTCCATTCATGCATTTATTCTTTATCAGTAATGCATTGTAACTTTAGTCATGTTCATTAATGTATCAGTAATATTGTCATATTTGCGAAGGTTGGTATTTGATTCTCACTTTCACTAGTGAGTACTCAAGTTATTAATAGGTGCAACAAAATTTTTATTGTCTTTTATCCTCATCATGATTCAAATGTCAAGAATATAGTTTTGCAACAAACTTTATTACTAATTACTCTTCTGATGGGACTACCCTGTACTTATGTTTTAATACTCTTAATAATAACATATCAATGTTTTAATCAACAATGTGTGATTAGCAAATAATTTGGGATCATTAGATATGATTAAGCTCTAAGAAAAAGATTATTCTAGATATTTTTTTATGGGCATTTATGTCGGAACTTAATGGTGGTCTACTGGTTGTACCCGCCTCGGTTATTGTTTTCCCACTCGTTGATGTTGCCAAAACCCTTGGTTCTTTGTGATTCGGTCAATTCTTGTTTTCGCACTGCAAAGAAAAATATAGTGAGGGTTTGTGCCTGCAACAAGGGTTTTGTATGCAATTGTATTGTGCTCTGTAATGGCGCTTGTCTACTCTAGTTGTGGAATCCTCTGCCTGGTTATCACTCTTCTCCATGGATGCTACTATCTCTTTTATTTTTTAACTATCTCTATGTAATTTACTGTGGTTGCATTCCAGGCTAATTGTTTGTTGACTTCTCGTGGTTTTCAAGTCGCGTTCATAACAGACCCTATGCTCAGATTCGATAGACTCCAGCAAGGTAAGTCTTCTCCTTCCTTGCTATAACTCTGTGCTCAGTTTTACTGTGATGCTCAGTGTGGCTGCTCCTTGTGAGCGGGGCTCCCTCTTGTGTCTGTGACTTGGTCTCGAGCTCATTTTGCCAGTGCTATCTTCCCTTCAGGTAAATGAAATCAATAATCTTTCCTCCATTGTTTGTTGTAGGCTCTCACGCCTGCTTCTGGAGCGCATTCACTAACTTTTCTCTTGTTGTTTCTGCTACAAGTTGGGGTTTGGCTCCAGGTCAAGTTGTGGCTCGGGTTCTATCAGTGAAACTAGTAGGGTCGTTCTCTGCTATAGATTTTCCATTTGTAATCTTTCTTCTCTGGTCCTTGGTTTAGTTTTCCAGTAGGTTAGAAGAATGAGAGGGTTGGATCCTCTGTCTGTTGCTTTGCATGCAATGGCCTTCGGCTACAACTTGTAGTTAATTTTTTTTTTCGGCAATATTGTAGTCACACAGGGTTTAAAACCCTAGCTTCATTGTTTGTCACTCTCTGAGGAGGTCACTCCAGTTTGTTGTTGTTGGTCTTATGCTTTTGAAAACTGTTATTTATTTAGAAGTTCCAACATTAAATTATATGTAATGGAAACGAAATATTTGGTTACATATGGTTACCTCTGTCATGGAGGAATTCTACAGGGTTTGCATTCTGTTTGCTCTCTTCTTCGGTGGTTGCTTGCACCGTGGTTCTGGAACTTGTATTTCTTGCTGGGGTTAAGTAACTTTGTTCCTTGTTAGTGATATGCTTCATGTTCTCATCGTTCGAAAATTAATAACTCTGTCTCTTTCTGTTAGAAAAAAAATTCTAGGAAATAAAGGAACGCATCTCTTTGTTTAATTTGTCATGCACAGTAATCAATAGGAAAAGAAATTGAAACGAAGGATTGCTTGCTACCGATGGACTCAGATACTCAGGGTTTTTGATAATCGTTTTCTATTGTATTCTATTATTGTTCTCCTCAATTTAACCTTTCCAGAATGTAATACATTTGGTTTTTATAATGTTTGCCCACAGTTACCTGAATTGTTCACAATTATTCTTTAGTTGCATTTTTTTCAGTTACATAATCGATAACTTATTTCAGGTCTTCTTGTGTTGTAAGATATACAATTGATATATATATTTTTTCTAAATGAAGAAAACAGTTGTAAGATGAATTAATCAATAAAAGACAGACAATGTCAGTAACGACCCTAATTAACTGTATTGTTCCTAGGTTTCCCCTAACTAATAATGAAATTAAAAGAAAAAAAGTCTCTACACTCTGTTTTGACCAATCAAAGATGAAGAAAACCAAATAATGATAAATCTCTCCACCTTAGCTGAGACCAACACCCAGTCATGGTGTCCTTAGCTGGATGCTCCTGCATCAGGCTCTCAGGGTAAGAAAGATTCATGACTCCCGTCCATGAGCTTCTCGACTGAATAGCCCACCTATTGTATCTGTCTGGCATTAAGCCATGAACTATCCTCAATGGGACGATTCTTCCACTTGACCAGATATTGTAGATATTCTTTCCACCGAGTTCGCTTGGCCACCTAAGTGTCAAGGATCCTCTCGATCTCAAGGGGCTGCATGTAAGGAATTTGTCTCATCGAATTCTCACTTCCTTCCTGTGTGTCCCGTGTAGGCCGTATTGTATTGTCTTCCTCCGGACAGGCAGTATATGGAAACAGGTTTGCCACATTGAAGATGGGCGAGATGCCTATTCCGAGTGGCAGCTGTAATTCATAAGCATTTGCTGAAAATTTTCACAAAATTTTATAGGGGCCAACCTTCTTGTATTTCAATTTGTTGTATGCACCTCTAGGAAAACGTTCCTTGTGCAAATGTGTGAGGACTTCATCCCCCACATTAAATTTTACTTCTCGCCATTTCAAATCTACCCACTACTTATACTTTTGACTGCTGTCCTGCAACTTCATTTTCACCTGCTTGTTTGGATCATTCATTTCTTTGGTGAAATCTTCCCCATTAGCACTCTGTCTTTCCTGCTATCCTAGATCTCGTAACTCATGCACTCTGCGAGGATGCATGCCATATAGGATCTGAAAAGGACTGTAACCTGTGCTGCGGTTGGGTGAGTCGTTGTAAGCGAACTTTGCTTGGGCAAGTACTCGATCCCACATTTGTGAATTTTCCCCAATCAAACTTCGTAGTAGGTTCCCCAAGCTCCTGTTTACCACCTCCGTTTGCTCGTCGGTTTGCGGGTGATAAGCAGAGCTAAAACTTAACTGCGTGTCCATCTTCTTCCACAAGGTGTGCCAGAAGTGCCCTGTAAACTTCACGCCCCTATTAGAAAGAATGGACTTATGTAGGCCATGTAGCCTGATGATCTCTGTGAAGAACAAGTGGGCCACGTGAGTGGCATCGCTGGTTTTTCTGCAAGGGATGAAATATGCCATCTTTGAAAACCAGTCTACTACTACCATCACCGAATCATAACCCCGCTGTTTCCTTGGTAGACCCAAGACGAAGTCTAAACTGACTGAGTCCCACGGTCTACTCGGAATGGGCAATTGCGTGTAGAGTCCTGCATTCTGATTGTGTCCTTTCATCAACTGACACACTTTACATCTGGTCACAAATCTCTACACATCCCTTCGCATTCTTGGCCAATAATAAAAATGGTTGAGCTATTCTAACGTTTTTTCTATGCTGAAATGCCCGACTAGACCTCCACTGTGCTTCTCCCGAATGATATTCTCTCTCATTGAATAATTGGGAATGCATAATTGTCCCCCTTTAAACAATAGCTTCTCTTGCAAGTTATAGTCCAACCATTTACCATTGTTTCTCAGCAAAGGATTCTGACAGGCTTCATAAGCCTCTTTGAAATCCATGTCGGTCTGATACAAGTCTTTCAAATGCTCAAAGCCCAGTACTTGTATCGTACTCTCCTGCAAGAGCAAGGCTCTTCTGCTCAACGCATCTACCACCTTGTTGGCCTGCCTGCTAATATGTTTCAACGCAAAGGTGAAACTCTGCAAATATTCAACCCACTTAGCATGCTTGTGATTCAGCTTATGCTGTTGCATCACGTATTGCAATGCAAAATTATTTGAAAATAAAACAAACTCATTCCCCAGCAGATAGTGTCTCCAATGCTTCAGTGCTTGGACGATAGCATAGAATTCCTTGTCATAGGATGAATACTTATGCCTGCTCTCATTCAACTTCTCTTTGAAAAACGCAACAGGTTTGTCTTCTTGGCTAAGTACAGCTCTAATGGCTGTACCGCTTGCATCACAGTGAACCTGAAAAATCTTTTTAAAATCTGGCAATCTTAGGATTGGTCTTTCTATAATCTTCTTCTTTGGTAGTTGAAAACTTCTCTCTACTACCTCGGTCCAACGAAAAGGCTGACTTGCCTTTTTTATAGTGTCCAACATAGGTGCACAGATTTTACTGAAATTCCTTATGAATTTACAATAAAAACTTGTCAGCCCATGAAAACTACGTACCTCAAATAGACTTTTTGTGGATGGCCAGTTGACAATTGCTGCAATCTTCTCTGGGTCCATCTTCAACTCATTTTCTGCAATCAAAAAACCCATATAAACCAGTTCTTTTTGCAGAAAAGTGCATTTTTTTTCAGATTTATCAGCAGCTTATTTTGCTGCAATTTTTCCAGCACACTTCGAATATATCGAAAGTGTACCTCCCTTGTCTTGCTGAAAATTAATATATCATTCAGGTATACTATTACAAACTTTCCAATGAATTCTTTCAGCATTTCCTTCATCAATCGCATAAAGTTACTGGGTGCATTACTTAGTCCGAATGGCATTACCAACCACTCATACAGCCCTTCGTTAGTCTTGAAGGCTGTCTTCCACTCATTCCCCTCCCTGATTTGAATCTAATGGTAACTACTCTTCAAATCAATCTTTGAGAAGTATGCTTCCCCGCTCAGGCAGTTCATCATATCATCCATCTGTGGCAGTGGAAATCTGCACCTGATGGTAATCTTGTTGATGGCCCTTGAATCTATACACGTTCGCCATTCTCCTCCTTTCTTGGGGGCGAGAACTGTTGGAACTGCGCAGGAGCTCAAACTCTTCCTTATCAGCCCTTTATCCAGCAATTCCTGCATCTATTTTCCGATTTCTTCATTGTCTTTGGGGCTCATTCGATACATTGCCTTAGTCGGTAGACTTGCTCCAGGTATAAAGTCAATATGATGACTTATACTTCTCTTAGGAGGCAATTTATCTAGTAAGTTGTCCACTACAATATCGCTGAATTCCTGCAGCATTTTCTGAATTTCTGCGGGCAAATCTGACACCTCTGTGTATAGTAGCACCGTTTTTTCTCTTCTCACAACAGCATAGTTCACTTCACTATCTTCAATATGCTTCAAAATTTGTTTTCCACCCATCAGTAACACTCTCGTCCCGCTTGCTTCTGTTGTCTCCTCCTCCTTTATGGGCACAAGTGTGTGCTTGATCCCATCTTTGACAAACTTATAACAGTTTGTTTTCCCATCATTCACTACCTTTTGGTCATACTGCCATGGCCTTCCTAGCAGTATGTGACATACGCCCATTGGCATAATATCACAAACAACCTTATCCTTATACCTGCCAATTGGAACTCAACTTCACACTGTTCGTCCACCAACAACTGATGGCCTTTCTACAGCCATGATACCTTGTAAGGAGCGGGGTGCTTTAGCCACTTCAAACCCAACTTCTCTACCATCTCCATGGCAACCAGATTATTCGTGCTCCCACTATCAATAATCAGCTTGCAGCAATTTCCGTGCGATTTACAAACTGTCCGAAATAATGCTTTCCTTTGAGTTTGTTCAACTGTTTCTTTGGGTGGTTTCAACAACACTTTATTCAAAACTAAGGCTTCCCCTATTTTCGGTACATTCTCTGCTTCCTGGGGAGGTGCCTCTGCTTCCTCTAGTTGTGCAACAAACGCTCCTTTCTAACTAGCTTGTTTCACTTCAGGACACTCAAAAGATATGTGCCCCCACTTGTGGCACCTGTAGCACTGATAGTTAGCTCCTCTACCTCGACCATTCCCTTGCCCTCACTGATATGGCCTGCCACCTCTAGTGTTGTCTCCTTTTTCTGTTGTCCCAGAAGTTTTGGAACTACTGCCCTCTTCACTATTACTGGCAGTTCGTCCTCTGCCATAGGACTATCCTCGTCCTCTACTGGTTCCCCGTCCTCTCCTAGCATTTTGTTTTCTAGTGATCTTCTCCTCTGCCTTCATGGCACTCTAGTAGGCTTCCTCTATATTTTTCGGGGATAGAATGCTGATTTCATCCAATATTTCTAATCTTAGACCATTTACATACCTTGCTGTTTTCTCCGAGGCGTCCTCTGTATAACCAGCTCTTAAATTTACCAGGTAGAATTCTTCAATATACTCTCTCACAGTCATCCCTTTTTGTTTCAAATTTTTCCCTTGCCAATGAAGTGTCCTCTGTATAACCAGCTCTTAAATTTACCCGGTAGAATTCTTCAATATAATCTCTCACTGTCATCCCTTTCTGTTTCAAATTTTGCACTTGCCAATGAAGTGCAATTTGGTAGTCTTTGGGCAGAAATTTGCCTTTCAACTTGGCCACCATTCTTGACCATTTCTTTATTGGTAACTTGTTCATTCTTCTTCTCTCCGCTTGGACACTATCCCACCATAGGGCTTCATGCCCCTTCAGCTTTGTTGCAGTGAACTTAACTCTCTAATCTTCACTGACCTCTTCACACTCAAAATATTTGTCCAATTCGTTGATCCAGTCCAACAGAATTTCTATGGACAAGCTGTCGTCATAGTTTGGAATTCTGGTTTAGGCTTGCTACTAGCTAATAGGACCGATCTCAACAATCTCATTTCCGGCCCTTCTTCATCCGATCCATCTATTGTCACTATGGCTTCTTCTTCACTGTCATCTCCTACCTCTGGATCCCTTCTTCTTCCTGCTTCAACTGCCTCCAAACGGGCAATAAGTATCTTGATTTCCTCCTGCAATCCTTCCTCTGCTGCTCTCCGAGAACCTCATCCACGACCTCGTCTTCCAACCTCCATTCCTCAGGAAAACTCTAAATCCTAAATCCTACTCTGATACCACTATGATGGGACCAGCCCATACTTATGTTTTAATACTATTAATAATAACACATCAACGCTTTAATCAAAAATGTGTGATTAGCAAATAATTCGGGATCATTACATATGATTAAGCTCTAAGCAGAAGATTATTCTGGATATTTGTTTATGGGCATTTATGTCGGAACTTAATGGTGGTCTGCTGGTTGTACCCGCCTCGGTTACTGTTTTCCCGCTCATTGATGCTGCCAAAACCCTTGATTCTTTGTCATTCGGTCATTACTTGTTTTCGCTCTGCAAAGAAAAATACAGTGAGGGTTTGTGCCTGCAACGAGGGTTTTGTATACGATTGTATTATGCTCTTTAATGGCACTTGTCCGCTCCTGGTTGTGGAATCCTCTGCTTGGTTATCACTCTTCTTCGTGGACGTTGCTATCTCTATTATTTTTTAACTGTCTCTGTGTAATTTACTATGGTTGCATTCTGGGTTAATTTGTTGTTGACTTCCCGTGGTTTTCAGGTCGCGTTCACAATGGACCCTATGCTCAGATTCGACAGAATCCAGCAAGGTAAGTCTTCTCCTTCCTTGCTATAACTCTCTGCTCAGTTTTACTGCGATGCTAAGGGTGGCTGCTCCTTGTGAGTAGGGCTCCCTCTTGTGTCCGCGACCCGGTCTTAAGCTCGTTCTGTCGGCACTATCTTTCCTTCAGGTAAATGAAATCAATACTCTTTCCTCCATTGTTAGTTGTTGTATCTCATGCTTGCTTCTAGAGCGTATTCACTAACTTTTCTCTTGTTGTTTCTGCTACAGGCTGGGGTTTGACTCTAGGTCGAGTTGTGGCTCGGGTTTTGTCAGTGAAACTGGTAGGGTCGTTCTCTGTGATAAATTTTCCGTTTGTAATATTTCTTCTTTGGTTGCTGGTTTAGTTTGCTAGTAGGTTAGAAGAATGAGAGGGTTGGCTCCTCTGTCTGTTGCTTCACTTCTAATGGCCTTCGGCTACAACTTGTAATTTATTTTTTTTTCTCAGCAATATTGTAGTCACGAGGGTTTCAAACCCTAGCTTCACTATTTGTCATTGTCTAAGGAGGAGGTCACTCCAGTTTGTTGTTGCTGGTCTTATGCTTTTGATAACTGTTATTTATTTCGATGTTCCAACATTAAATTATATGTAATGGAAACAAAATATCTGGTTACATATGGTTACCTCTGTCGTGGAGGAATTTTACAGGCTTTGCATTCTATTTGCTCTCTTCTTCGGTGGTTGCTTGCGTCGTGGTTCTGGAACTTGTATTGCTTGCTGGGGTTACGTAACTTTGTTCCTTTTTAGTGATATGCTTCCTGTTCTCGTCGGTTGAAAATTAATAACTCTGTCTCTGCCTGTTAGAAAAAGATTGCTAGGAAATAAAGGAATGCATCTCTTTGGCTAATTTGTCATGCATAGTAATCAATAGGAAAAGAAAATGAAACGAAGGATTGCTTGCTACAAATGGACTCAGATACTCAGGGTTTTTGATAATTGTTTTCTGTTGTATTCCATTACTGTTCTCCTCAATCGAACCTTTCTAGAATGTATTACATTTGGTTTTTATACTGTTTGCCCACAGTTACCTGAATTTTTGACAGTTATTCTTCAGTTGCCTTTTTTCAGTTACATAATCAATAACTTATTTCGGGTCTTCTTGTGTTGTAAGATATAAAATTGATATATATATATTTTTTCTAAATGAAGAAAACAGTTGTAAGATGAATTAATCAATAAAAGACAGACAATGTCGGTAACGACCCTAATTAACTGTACTGTTCCTAGGCTTCCCCTAACTAATAATGAAATTAAAAGAAAACAAGTCTCTACACTCTGTTTTGACCAATCAAACATGAAGAAAACCAAATAATGATAATCTCTCCACCTTATCTGATACCAACTCCCGATCATGGTGCCCTTAGCTGGATGCTCCTGCATCATCTTCAATGCAGTTATAAACATGCAACGTGCATCTCATGTCAAAAGTAGTCTATTGCATATATCAATATGTAGATTGTTAGACTCATACCTGAGTTGATGCTCACTAGTAGCATACCTCGATTTCCTTTCTTCCTAATGATTCTCAAAGGTGCCAATGCTGCAACCTTCAACTCTGATAACACTTGTAACATACCCCAGTAACCTCACATGAAAATGAATGGAGTTAGAATTTTTTACATAATTTACCCACGGGTAACTATCCAATTTACTATTCTAGATTCCTCATTAGCCATTAGATATAATATTCATCAATACATGGACTACTTTAGTAGGGAATAGTAAGTTACATAATCATTAACAACCATTGTTGTAACATATTGACATAAACTTTCTTATGTAACCTTACATCATTTTCATGATTCCATTAACTAGATTAGTTAAACACATACTTGATATTATAAACATCACATCATGCAAGAAATCAACATCATCAAAATGACACAATAAGCAATCACATCATTGAACACCAATATACTTTGGAAACCTCATAGGGTGAAAACCATCAAATATTTAAGTTAATTTTTAAATTCTCATGAGGGTGTTCACCCCTCACTCAATGGCTTATAGGGGAGTCCATCCCTTAACTATTGTCATAAAATCTTACAAGGAAATGTCATTTAAATACAAAATATCAAGCTAAATTACAATCATCATGATATAATTCAACCACAAATCTTCAATCTCTATATCTTTGTGGCTTGGTTGTTCCTTTAGTGGACCATCCTACAGCTTGCACTCATCTACATGGACCATTAATTCTTTACTTGCCACAATGTTAAACATAATCTATCATTTGTAGAAGTCACCATCCTTTCATGCAATTGTTTTCATCAACATATGTTGGTATCATGATTACATGAAGTATTAATCAACTAATTCATAAATTTATACTAGTTATGCTTCACCATTTATTCACATACATTTATGAAATACAAGCAAAATATCGCGACATGCTTCCTTTAACAACACTGCATATGCACTAGTTATAATCCGGTAACCATCAAAGCATGTCTATAAAATAAATACCGCATTAACTAATATTTCCTTTCACATAAGCACACATTCTTGCAAGACAAATCATTACAAATTTCCAGACATTCCTTTAAAGGAAACTAACACATTATGCATGTGAATTGCATATGCTTTATTAACAAAACTGACCCTTCAACTATTACTTTTGGTGCATGCAAATATGCAAAGAAAGCTAACATAATGAATGCTATTCCTATGCATGCAAATGCATATAATTTCCTAAAGGATCTTTTCCAATGTAGGCTAACACAACATGTTGTCCTTTCCTACATGTGAATGCGTATTGTTTCCAAACGAATGCTAACACAAATCTTGCATGCACATACATCTTATTCCAAAAGAAACTAAGATAATGGTTATGATAGCATAAAAGTAACTACATATAATTTTGATAATAAAATATAGCTCAGTAGTTCTTCTATCAATGCAAAGAACATATGTCTATAACACAATGACTGTTATTGTGTATGCAACAACTTATCATAATAATTCTTCTTTAATGTACGTAACACTTATTCCCCTTTTTAGAATTATACCATCATTAGCTATTATTTTCATGTAAACAAACAAGTACTTCTTTTCCAAAAGGAAGTTAATATAACCTCATTTCTCTATATTTCTATATGCAAGTTTCTCATGCTTCCCTTTCAAGAAATTACCATAGATAGCCATCTTTATGCATAAACCCCAACCAACAATAACAAGGTTAACTTAACCTTTTATGCACATAAATCAGGAAATTGACACAATTCATCTAGTGAGACAATCTTTTGAAGACATTATTCTTTTCAAGAAAATTAACATAATAACTTTCTTTATCTACACCAAATAACACATTTTCTATATCATAATGACTACCCTTTTGTGCATGCAACATGTGTTTTTTTCCTAACACAATCACCCTTACTTCGATGCACATAATCTTTTCAAGAAACAAACATGCATTATTGTTCTTGTATAAACAAGTTTCATATGCATCATTGAAGAAACAATCTTTACTTTTCATCAATTCATGCACAAAACTCCTATGAAATCTTTCCACACTCAAATCCATGCAGTCTTTAACTATACAACATGAGAAATACATGCATACAAATTCATGAAAACCCTTCCAAGAAAAGTAATCTAATTAATTTCTTTTCTTTTTCAAGAAAATTTATCCCAATTAGTTGCATTTTTGTGCATTAAACACACACAGAGTAATGCATGCAAATTCTTCCCTCTTTTCCAAGAATATAATACGATAATTTATGTAAGGACATTTCACTTCGAAAATCTAATACAATGATGCCCGCAATTAATATTTCTCTTTCAAAAATTAACATAAAAATCTATTTCAAGAATTCAAATATAATGGATACTATTATTATGCAAAAATTCCTATTAGGAATATGTAAGAATGAGGCTAATATCTCCAAAAATCTAGCTCTCTCACTATTTCTCGACAATTTTTTTTAATGAAATAACTTATCTTCTTTCGGTTTTCATAAAAAAAAAAAATATACATACATTCATTTCTTGAAGAATGTCATGATATCTTTTTGTATACAAGTTTCACGCGATTTTTCATTCCTAACTTATCTTTTATTGTTCATAAACTAAACAAACGTTTTCAAAGACTTAACAAGATATACACATGTATGCCCATAATCTTTTAATGAAATAACAAGGCTTATATGTCTATGTATTTTTTTACAGCAAAAACAGTAAAGCTAGCTTAGATAAAGGCTACCTAATATTTTTACACACCAACCCCTATAAATGTTTCAAGAAATCTTGTGCACAGGAAGTTCACAATTATTCCCATGGTACTAATAAAAAAATTCAACCCTTAAATCATATGCTAACAATTTTTTTTAAAATATGATTACTTATTTTTTTAAAATATGGTTACTTATTTCCACTACCATGATTGCCCGCACACTCCCAAAACAACGATGACAGATATGCAGTGACAAGCAGATGAATAAGAAACCACCAACGCCCTGAAGTTCCTTTTTCTAAACCATTTTTTCCATTAGTTTGTTACCAATATGTATTATCCTACTTTTCAATTCCGTTTCCCCCGTTCAAGGTTTCACTAGTCATAAAGTAGTTCCAACCAAGCCAATCGAGCCCTAAATAAAACAGTTAAAGATACATTTTATTAATAATATTTTAAGTATATCGAAATGGTAAATAAGAATATTTTATTTTACTTAAGTTTTATATGAGTATTTAGAATAGATTTGAAATTATTGGAAATTAAGATTGATTTAGGTTGGTATAATATATATAGTTGATATTGAAATATTTTTATTTATAATTCATGTTTTCCACATTAAAATGATAAAACATGTCCCTTTATATATTTACATACATTTAATTATTTTTGTTATTATTTTTTCTAAAATATTAGATATCAAATCCATATTAAACATGAAAGAATTACCAAACTCCCTCGTACTTTGAATTAGAAAGCAACTATTAATAAAATTAATAAATTTCACAATCTTTCTCTATATATATGTTTCATGTTAAAATAATTTAGTCAATATTGAAATATTTGATTTATAATTCATATTAAATTTTTCTTTATTATTGATATTTTTAAAATCTTATATATACCACCCATATTAAAAGTGAAATAAATTACACATCTCTTTAGTTGTGGAAAATGGAATTATAAGAAATTTTTTAATTTAAATTACTTTATTTTTCTCTATATAAAGTAAATATAAAATTATGTTATTTAATATGGACATTTGTTTTAAATATACATGTAATGTGAAAATAAAATGAATAACACATCATGTAATATCAATAATCTCACTATCAATGGCAATGCTAAGGAGAAGTGGTAAAAATATTTCACTCACTCTACCATAAATAAAATATTTCACCTCAGATATAATAAGAAAACAAAAGCGATCAACTTTAGAGAGAGATAAAATAGTTAAAAGTTAAATGTCCAACTAAACTGCAACATAAACAATGAAAAATTATAAGTGCACTCTTTCTCTCCAAGTAAATTAGTTAAAAGTTAAATGACCAACTAAATTTTGATCCATTTTACACATTAAAAAATGCAACATAAAAATGAAAAATTACAACTGCTTTAGAGGGTCAAATCTATCAAAAATGCAAACTAAACAATGAAAATAAAGTGCTTCACAAGATCAAATCTGTCTAGGTCAAAACATTTTATTCAAATTTTATACTGTAAAAGAAGTTTTCACCTCAAAAGATTTGATTCTTCTTGGTTCTTACTAGTACTAATTCATATCATCTCCATATTAAGTAGTGAAGATCTATACTGGTACTCGTTCATATCATCTCCATATTAAGTAGTGAAGAAATTACATTTCGTCCTTGTACTAAAAAGTAAATTAATCTTCATCTTACTAGAGAAATTACATTTTATCTTTATACTAAAATGTAATTTTTTAACTTTAGATTAATTTATATCTTTACATAAACTCATGTAAAAATAAAGTGTAATTAAAGTATTTTAACTACAGGCAACATTATTTTTTTTGGTATTATTATTTTTAATTTGTTAATGTAAATTATTATTTTACTAGTTTTAATGTTACGTGATAACATCTCTGCCATATTAAATTATAAAATCTTTTAATAAATTAATGTTTTGAAAATTTTAAAATTAATAACTGTAATTTGTAATTTCGATAAATTATAATAAATAATTTGAATAAGTTAAAGTAAATTTTAAGTTAAAATCAATGTTAAATTTTATAATATTTAGATTATATCCCACCACCAAATCTATATTACACCAATAAATGACTGTACCACGGACATGGGGAGATTTAAATTTTACAATTCGGAATTATGTTGTTTAACAAAATGTTGACATTTGGAATGCTGTTGCCTTTTAAGAAGTATTTGATTAAGGGGATTAAATATTTTGACTATATTTGATTATCAAAATGTAACTTTTGTTCTTTTAATTTAAATCAGTAATTTCTGATTGATTTTATGATGGAACTTGAAATATTGTAAAATTAAAGGTAAAGTTTTAGAATATAATTCATAATTTGATGTATATTTTCATTATTAAAATTATTTATATTATTATAATTTTAAATATAATTAAAGAAAAAATTTATTATAATTTTGAATATAATTAAATAAAGTTTTTCACAAATCACGAATATACTTCATCATCAATTCAGAGCTAATTTCCAAATAAAATAAAATGAAAACTAATAAAAGTAAAATGAAAACTGCTGACTTGACTTGCGTGATCGGTTTCTCCTTTGATGTGGACTGGTAAAGCGGTCCTCCTATAGCATTTTTCGTTCTTTCGTGATCGTTGCAGGAGAGTATTTTCCTCCGAACATTCCGCCTGCCGCGTTGATTGATGAAGTCGGTAGTCTTCTTCTTATCGATTCGTCATTATTAAGAGGTATTGTATCTATTTTACTGGAATTTAATTTTTTATAAAATAAAATTACCTGAGAAAATGAAATAAAAAATTATAATATACATATTACATTAAAATATATAATATAAAAATAATTTATGATATACAATATTTTGTAATTTATATTTATAAAAATTGTTTTTGACAAATTATATATGAAAAATTAGTGTACGTAAATTGAACAGTGAATAT
Source organism: Pinus taeda (assembly GCA_000404065.3). Lineage (NCBI taxonomy): Eukaryota > Viridiplantae > Streptophyta > Pinopsida > Pinales > Pinaceae > Pinus > Pinus taeda. Next base: position 44,630 of record APFE030449861.1, on the reverse strand, counting down.
TAGGGTAATTATGAATATTCATTCTCACTTTATCATGGATATAGATTTTTGAATATTCAATCTCACTTTATTATGGATATTATAAATTTGTAAATAAGTTTTGCTACAATATGATGGCTTATCAATAGCACATGTCCAAAAACCATATCTCATTTCAAAATCAAAATATTTTATAAATATTTTGTTTAATAACATTTTAAAAATTAAATTTAACAACAAAAAAGTATTGGAGAGTTGTAGTCATAAATGTTTGTAAATATTTACATGCACGCTTAAATAAAAAAGTAAAGTAATAATGTTTGAGTGTAAAAATTTAAATGTTGGTTAAATTAATAATAAAAAGTTAAAATTAATAAAATTATATTGTAATATATTTTTATTAATAAAATTATAAATAAATTTTCAATTAAAAAAATTATGATGATGATCAAAGTCCACTAAGACCAATGTGATCTATCGGACCTCAAGAAAAGATAGTGTAATTGTCCTTCAAAATCTTGTTTTTGTGATGAACGCCCAGGGAAAGAAGCGTTCCAAGATTGTTATAGTTGGGTTGGCTTAATAAGTCAAGAAGATTGGAGGTGTGGTTGATGATAAGGAATTGATATCGGATGTCGGCAAGAGTCGGGCAATCTAAAAGGAAGTGTTTTTCATCTTCCACATTTTTATTATCACAAATATGGCAAATTCTATTCTCCTAGGGAATATTGGGAGATAGTTCTAATCCTAGCAATGTTCATTTTCTTCTTAGTGCTAGTAAACATAGAGAGAATCATGGTTATCATGGGTGGGGTTGATCACCTCTTTATAGTACCTTAGCTTCCTTTTACCTTCTAGCTCCTTATCATTCCACATCTTGTCCTTAAAACTAGAGGTAATAGTATCTTTGATATCGTCCTTACTTCCCATGATGATCTCCTCCTTAATACCCAAAAGGTTGAGCCAACACTGGGCATCCTGATGCCACCCACGCTTGAGGCGCAAGTGGGGATTTTGACCGAAGTTAGAAGAACTTTTTGGGAGCCTCTTGGATTCCATATTGTGAAGCTTATTCTTATACATCAGATATCTAAATGTTGAAAATAGCAAGCAGAAATGTTAAAAATAGAATCCAAAAATTCCAATTTAATTTTTCCTTCAATTAAATTTTGGATTTAAATTATAATTCTTTTCTCATAGCAACTTGTGATAGTTAAACTAAGCTAAGTTAACTTAATTAGCTTAGGAATTTCGAGTTGGAAACCTTTTGCAAGTCATATAAGTGTTCTCCCTAAATATTAGGGGTCCAGATTGAGTTTAAATTGAGTTGTAATTAGATAACTCAGCTTATTGTGGTCAATTAAATTAGTTCTGACTATTTGTGGAATTAATAGAGGACTAATAGTCGGTTGGTGCACTGGTGCATCCACAAGTGTTACTCCATTTAACTGAAGATTCCCTCATGAGAAACTCATGCATGTCAGTTCATAGAAAGACCTAGTTGAGACTAGAGTGCAGGGATAGTGTACTATCAGTTGTATGATTTACTGAGTTGTAAATATCATGCATGCAATCATAGAAGGACCTATGTTTGGACTGTGCAGTTTTGGAAGCATGAATTCCCTTTAAATACAAGCTATTCATCCTTGCAATTGTGCAAGGAAATAGGGGCTTGGAGAGCTGCAGAATAGGCTAAGGATTTGGCTTGAGCTAGCTTGTGAGCATGGAGTTGATTATACTTGTGTAGGGATTGTTCTTGTGAGAAAAAACATTGTATTATCATCTTGGATTTCTTATTAATGCAATATAGATAGTAGGGGTTTTGAGCTGTGGCTTTCCTCAGATACATATTGTGTTATGTTCCATTGATTATCTTCCTCCTGTCAATTACCGTTTTCATCGATATTTATGGGCTTTGCTGTAAAGGAAAGAGTAGATGCTTGTCTTGTGTTTTAGGAAATTACATGAGCTACTGAACCTACAGGAAAATCTACATGGTATCAGTGTTGATTACAATACAGTAGAGGAGATTTCAAAGTTTTTGAGTTCAGGGTTATAGGTGAAATTCGAATTTGCATTACATACTTTAGGATTGACAGATGGCATTCTACGGTTTGCGGCTCGAGTATGCCTTAGATGGAAGCTCAAATTATATAGCCTGGAAGGATGGGATGGAGTTTGTGTTGGAGGATAATGGCTTGGAGGAATTCATTGATCAAGACATTCATAAGCCACCAACATCGGATGCAAAAGATCTCGTTGAATGGAAGAAGTGTGTGGCAAGGGTGAGGCGAATTATCCTTGAGAGAGTTCAAGACCACAACGTCTCAAGTCTCCATGGAAAGGAAACTTTGCATGCTATGTGGAAAGCATTGACGAACTTGTTTCAGAAAAATAGTGACCATAGGAAGTTAGCACTGAAGGAAAAGCTTCAAAAAATCAAAATGGAAGCGAGTGACTCAATTCCAAATAACTTGACTAAGTTCACCCATTGTTGGGATGGGCTTGGAAGTGTTGGAATCGTTGTTTCCGAGGATGATATGGTGAGCCTAGCTCTTCTAAGACTTATCAATATTTGGCATAGTTATCAAGACTCTATCAATGGGAGGGAGAAGCTGTTAGATTGGGAACAAATGTGGTCAGGTTTGGTTCAAGAGGAGTTTCGACGAAACACCAGAGATGGGACCTCTTCCAAGGAAGTGGCAAAGGACTTTGCCTTAGCAGGTAAGGTAAATAAGGCAAGGGAAAGAAGTCCCAAGGCGAGGTGGGTGGCAAGAAGATGGACTTGTCAAAAGTCAAGTGTTTTCACTATCATGAGCACAGGCAGTATGCCATGAATTTCCCACAGAAGAAAGCAAGCAAGAAGGAGGCTACAGTAGATGCAGCAGGCGAATCTCTAGCTTCAAAATCTGAACTTGATTTCACTCTCATTGCATGCATGGTCAACACTATAATGGGAGGCATGTGGAATCTTGAAAATGGTACCTCATTCCATATGAAGAGAAGCAAAGATCTCTTTAGTGATTTTAAGGAGAAAGACCTCAAGCAGAACATAGAGTTTGGAGATGACGGGAGGTAAAGAGCTACTGAGATTGGTACGGTTACCTTCCAGAGGGAGTCTGGCTCCCCTCTCAGGATCAAAAATTTGATGTATGTTCCAAGACTAAACAAGAATCTTGTTTCAATCACGGTATTGGAAGACCGTGGCTATGATGTGATTTTAGTAAAGGAAAGTGTTCCGTAGACACATCACCATGGGACAGGTGAAACAAATCGGTGCATGAGTCAAGAACTTGTATGCTCTTGAGGTACAAGATGCATGCAAAGCCTTGAGAAGAAAGGAAAAGGTTAGAGACTTGGCAGTTGAGAGGGAGATCAAATTACATCTCAACATGCATCCCCAGAAGAAATCTCAGAAGCAACTTCAAGAAATTATGGAGCAACCATAATTAGAGAAGCTGAGAGGAGACCAAGTGGAGGCATCCACTCACACAAAGACCTCCAGTAGGGGTGTTAGCACTCCTTAGTGTCCCAAGGCTGAGAAAGGAGACCTACGGAGGTAACCTCAAACTAAATTTGGATATGGTAGCTAGCCCTACAAAATCAGAGAGGTCTCTCTCCATGATATCATAGCCAATGAGTGACTGGAGAGGAAGATATATCTCAAGCTAGATATTCAAAGCTTAGCACGGTTTGATATTAGGGTTCATTGGAATAGGGTCAATAGGTTTAGGAAACTAGGTCAGGGTTTCAAAAGATCAGCTGCAAAGATATAATGGGGAAAGGTAGGTATGTTCAGTGACATTTTTGAGTTGTCATTGTGGTACAGGGTTGAAATAGGGAAGGATCAAAATGATCATAAAGTTATGAGTTCATTTATCAGAGGAAATAACACATAGCATGAAAATCTCATCAAACAAAACATAAACATATGAATTATGCTTGAAGACTACTGAGATGATCACATGAAAGCATTAAGATGGAATTAATGAGACATAAAATTCATACTGATGATAAAACAAAGAAGAAACATTGTCACAAAATCATACCACATGAATCCCAAGATAATAGCTGCAAACTGCCTATATTACTCCTGCAAAAGTGATGTGTACACTAGTTTCAAAGCCTTTGACTCTCAAGCATCCAACCTTTGATTTTACTTAGATCTAGCTACATATAGATAAAAAACACCATTTTCCCCTCTTAAGGGTTGAATCCATCATGATAGGAACTGTTTACATCAATCTCTCTAACCAAACCTAAAACTAGGGAGTTTAGAAACTAACTCCGAATTTAGCCCTAGCTGATTCACTTTGACTTCACAAGAATTAATTACAATGAAATTTACATGAAATTGACCTTTACCATCACTATGACACTTAATTACATTATGCAAACACATAAGAAAAAAATTACAATGACAAGAGTTGACTTTGACCAAGCAAAACTCGAAAATTGACTTTCTTCCACAGAAGCGCAACGTGCATTGCAAAAGCATAGCGAAACAATATGGGTCAAAGATGAGCTGATATCTTCTTAAGCATAACACTTTTTACAAAAATGGGAGAGTTTTTGTAGATAAGGTTATTGTGAAGAATAAACTCTCTCATTTTTATGGAATTCATTCCAATATTCTTAGAATTTGTGCCACAAAAGAATGGCTAAAATAGCCAATTAAATTGGAGAATTTGATTTTCTAAAATAGGCCTGCAAGAAAGTTTGAATATCTCCCAGTCCATGAAACGTGTGTAGAAATTGAAAGAGGTTATTGTGATTTCATCTATCCGTAACAAAAACCTCCTCTTTTTTTTCAAAATTCATCTTCATTTGGTCAAAAACCTCTTTTGAAAATGATTACCAAAAACAGTCAAAAGCACAGTGTGAGGGACAGAAGCGCAACATGAGGGATAGAATCACAACGTGAGGCTTTGAGGGCACTTTTGAGAGGTTTTCCTTGATATTTTTACCTAATTAAGGGTTGATGAAGATATATTAGGATGTATAGTAGATCTTAGAACCTTTAAACCAACAAAAATTCACTTCCAAGCCACCTTAAACTTCATTCTCCCAAAAGTAATCCCAGAAGCACAACGTGGGGTCTAGAAAGGTGGCAGAAACATGTTTTTTAGGTAGTTTTTTAGCTTTTCCTTGCAACATGTGAAGTGGCATGGAAAACCAAGTGTATATCTGCAGTGTACTAACCCATATCCATCCATCCATGCAAAAATGTTATCATTTGGAGGATCTGAGAAGAAGCACTGTGTGAACTCGTTGTGATTTTGTGCATCATGAAATTGTCAAATTGCCAAAAATTCCAAAATTTGACCAAAATTTCTCAAACTTGCTTCAAAATTTTTCTTTTTCTTTCAGAGTGATGGATTGGAAAATCAATGATGCATTAGCAAGAAAATCAAAGATGTCTCTCTTCTTTAGCTTGATTAGGGTTTTCTTTAGCTTCTTTTTCATTTTCCTAACCCTAATTTTGGAAATCCAGTTCCTGGTGTAGTAGTGCCTTGCCATGTGTCTCTGAAGCTTGGTGTCCCTGTTGGCCTTATCCATTCTAAGATTGGTGGCAAAGAGACTTGTCAATTTGGTATGGAAACCTACCTCTTGAATCCTTTCAACAAAAACCTAAGAAGCCTACATCTTTAAAGGATTTCTTGATGAAAGATGAGGCCATGATTTCTTGGATATGAGTTGGTTCATATCTAGAAACTTTCTCTCCTTTGTTGTACTTTTTGTTCTCACTATCCATGGTTTCAGTTTGCATGATAAAACCCTATCTTGGTAGGAAGGAAGAGTAGGGTATGATTGGAAAAACAAGGAAAAAAGGACTGTTGTATTGAGGAAAGGGAATAGAGGGGTTAGGGATTAGGTAAATTTGTGGGAAAATTATAGGAGGTATGGATAAATGTTAGGGAGTGTAGGGAGGTGGAATTTCTTGAAAAGAGTGTGAGAAAGGTGTGAAAAGGTCTAAAACACAGTCTTAGCCAAGGAATTTTTCAAAAGCATAACGTAGGCTAGGGTTTGTAGGGAAAATGAGGGAGATGAAGGGAATGGGTATGGGAAATGTTTTGGGGAGGTATGTGAGGTGTAAGTGAGGGTGATAGAGCATAAACTTTAGGTGTTTTATCACTTTAATGAAGAAAAAACACATAGAAACCAAAATCACAGTGAAACCCTAAGAGAGGGATTTTCACTGAGTTATCTAAGAAGAATGATGCATAAGAAAGGTGACAAATGTCTACTTACTTGCCAAGGAGATGCTAAAACCTGTGAAATGCTGAAAGGAACCCCTTTGATGCATGCTTTGCCTCCAAATTCAAAATTGTAGCATAGAATCTAGAAGAACAACGTGGTAGGTAAGCAAGTGTTTTGAGGAGGAATTTGGATGCCCTGGTGGCTGGGATGAAGCTCAATGATGGAGAAATGCGCAATAAATATGACATGAGGAATTAGAATGCTTGTATGGTCTTCTTTACGAGCATATCTAGGTGCTCATTGACCTTCTCAAGCCAATATTCCTTGTCTTTCTCAAACTCAACTACTATAGTGTCATCAATGGTGTCCAGGGTTGGGGATGAAGATGGCTTTTCAAATGTTGTCCTTTCTTTGCCATAGCCCTAGTAGTATTCCTCTCAAGATGTACCTGTGTGTCTTCATCTTGCTGCTCTACATCCATGATGTCCTTACCCTTATCCTTTGCTGATTTGTTTGCTGATGAAGAGTCCATTTTCACTTTGCCTTGCTTTACTAGGGTTTTCCTTAGCTCTTTGTTTTCTTTTTGTAAGAATGCCACCATGTGGTTGGATTTATAAAGGTCATATTGTAACTATTTGATCTGTGCGTACTACTCCTTAATGATGTCTTCTACTACCTTATCTTCATGATGGTGATCCAAATGATGGACATGACTCCCTTATTTGATTTTGATGACTGACATAGTGATGAAAATCAAGTGAAATCCTAGACCATGACCTATATGATGACACATTAAATATTTTGATGACCTAGGACACTATCCAGCCAGGCATACCAGATCCAAAGTTGGTTTGAGGTTACCTCCATCAATCTCCTTTCTTAGCCTTAGGACACTGAGGAGTGCTAACAAGGGGGGAATTTCAAGCCAAGTGGGCAGAGGGAGAACATGCAACCATACCTATAGGTGTGAGGTGGGGCGATGTGAAGTGATAGTCCCAAGAGGGCCGAAATTGGGAAGGTTCCATTGAGAGGTTTTAACTCATGGATTATACCTTGCTACATTTTCCCAAAGTACATAATAGCGGGAGGAATTAGTCGCAATTGATGCAGTCAGAGATCAGAGTGACAAAAGTTCGAGCAGTAAGATATTGAAGAGCACGGAAAAGAGTTGAAAATAATGCAAAAATGCAGAGTCAACATAAGTTTAGAGTTTTTAGTCGACAGAGGTAGTAGCAGTCAGAGACTTTGATAACAAATGCATCATACTCATTCAAGTTGGATTTTTTTTGTTTCTTGAGTTGTTGTAGAAACAACATTATAGAGAAGTGTTGCATGCAGAACATTCCAAAGGTTCAAGACCAAGATTGATTTGAATTCCTTTCTTTTTGAGAGGGAGTGTTGAAAATAGCAAAAGAAATGTTAAAAATAGAATCCAGAAATTCCAATTTAATTTGTCCTTGAATTAAATTGTGAATTTAAATTGTAATTGTTTTCTCATAACAACTTGTAATAGTTAAACTATGTTAAGTTGACTTAATTAGCTTAGGAATTTCAAGTTGGATGTCTTTTGGATGTCATGTAAGTGTTCTCCTTAAATTTTAGGGGTCTAAATTGAGTTTAAATTGAGTTGTAATTAGATAACTCAGTTTACTGAGTTATGGTCAGTTAAATTAGTTCTAATTGTTTCTGGAACTAATAGAGGACTAACAGTTAGTTGGTGCACTGGTGCATCCACAAGTGTTACTCTAGTTAATTGAAGATTCCCTCATGAGAAACTCATGCATGTCAGTTCAGAGAAAGACCCAGTTGAGACTAGAGTGCAGGGACAATATATTGTCAGTTGTATGATTTAATGAGTTGTAAATACCATGCATGCAATCAGAGAAGGACCTATGTTTAGATTGTGAATTTTGGAAGCATGAATCACTTTAAATATGAGCTACTCATCCTAGGAATTGCACATGGAAATAAGGGCTTGGAGAGCTACATAATAGGCTAAGGATTTGTCTTGAGCTAGCTTGTGAGCCGAGAGTTAATTATACTTGTGTAGGGATTGTTCTTGTGAGAAGAAGCATTGTATTCTCATATTGGATTTCTGATTAATGCAATATATATAGTAGGGGCTTTGACTTGTGGCTTTCCCTGGATACATATTGTGTTATCTGCCATTGATTATCTTCCTCTTGTCAATTACTGTTTTCATCGATATTTATGGACTTCCGCTATAATGAGAAGAGTAGATTCTGTTGGAATATAATCCTAATATCTACATTTATTTTTTAGCCTAAGTATCCTTGACTTAGCCACATGCACTAAAATTCATGTTCACACTTGGTTTTTGGTAAAGTAGCTTAGTGGACCAACTTTCCCTTGTTATTTTCCTTTAAAGGCTTAATATTATGGAAATATTGGTCCAACCACTTTCCTAAACCATTTAGACATCTAAGTGCATGTTCACACCTAACCACACCTCATCCACTTGAGTTATTTGAGGATTGGCGCCCGACATGAAGATTCCCCCCTAAATCAAGGGATTTGGTCCCCTGGACCATTTTAGCTTGTTTTAAAGTTGCCTTCCTTGGGAAATGTGCCCCTCCTCATGCTTTCCTCATGGTTGATAATTGGCATAGGTTGTCTTGAGTCATTGTTGCTATTTTAGGCCTCCTTTTAGCTTTTCTTATCCTTTTCTAGTTTTTTACTAGTTTTTTCCTAGTTTTCTAGATTCAACAATTTCTATATAACCACCTCCCTTTGGGATTAGAGGTTTGGTTGCTCATGTATTACTATTGTTAATTAATTTAATACATTTATTTATGGAGAAAATTATTTCTCTCCTCTCTTGAATATCAACAAATTACTTGTGTTTAATTTAATTAGAATTATAGATCTATCGGAGTTTCTGCAGGAATTCTACATGGTATCAAAGCTAGTTCGAATCTAGTGGATTGTACACGATTTTATTTGCAAGTATAAATCATCAATATGCACAGCAAGCAGCAATGGATCATCTCTCTCAGCCCACAAAAGTCGTTCTAAATCCTTTCAATTACTTCGAATGGAAGACAAAGATTACTCTACTCCTCCGAAGCAAAGGGATTTATAGGGTAACAATGGGAACGGAGACTGAACTAACTTCTGTAGTGGACGAGATCAAGTATTTCAATAAATTAGATGAGGCAATTAAGTTTACATTCCTATCAATTTCGAGAGAAATCCTCTTTCATGTCAGCGGAGCCACTACTCCCGATGTGGTCTAGACCACATTTGAAGGACTATTCAGTAAGCAAGATGAAATGAGAGTGCATCAACTAGAGAATGAACTCATATCCCTCAGTCCAACTCATTTCAGCAACCTTCAAGAATACTTCACCAAGTTTAAATCCCTCCTCGTTGAACTTGATGCATGTGGAGTCAAGAAAGAGGAAGATCAATTCATCCTTTCAATTCTCTCGAAATTAGGCCTTGAATATTCCGTATTTGTATTGTATTTTCAAGCATCTAAATTGACTCAGGAAAAATGGAAAATGCCTCCATTGAATGAATTCATTGCAGCATTGACTCAAAATCAAGCTAAGTTAGTCCAAATGGGTGCCATCAAGAGTTCAAAGAACCAAGCACTTGCGGCTAATGATGCTCCAAAGAGCAGTGGAAGAGACAAGCAAAAAGGGAAGGGTAAATTTAATGAATCGAAGGAGGAGTGACCCGTAAAATATTCAGAGAGCTCTTCTTTGCCTAAGGGTAAGAAGAAGAAGGAAATAACACTTTTCAGCTACTATTCCAAAGGTTTTATTCCCGAAGAAAATTGCGTGAGGAAAACAATTGATGAGATGGCTAAGCAATTGCAGCAGCACAATCTCACAGTGCCCAGGAATGCAAAGAAGAAGGATGATAACAGAATGGGAGATGGGAGAGGGAGAGCATGATATGATCATGCTTTAATGGCCGTCACATCCACTCCATTAGCTTGGATCCTTGATTCAGGTGCATCGAACCATATGGCTGCATCAAAAGATGAATTTTCCTCCATCGAAGAAAGCACCAGATCCCCAATTTACTTGGGAGATGCCACACTCGCAAAGGTGTGGGGAGAAGGAATTGTAGGCCTTGAAGGGGGCTGCTTTACAAATGTGATTTATGTTCCTCACTGTTTGCAAATCTTCTCTCAATATATCATATCACTCATTCTAGCTCTAGAAGGAAGGTGGAGTTCACTTCAGACTCCGCAGTGATTATCGACATTTCCACTGGCTCATAGCTTGCACATGGAATTGCAGATCATGGTTCTCATTTGTATTTCTTCTCCAACTTTGTTCCTAAATATATTAGCACTATATTTATGTCACAATATAATGATATCAGCAGGTTATGGCATGAAATATTTGGCCATCTAAACTATAAGTACTTCCATCAACTCAACAAGGAAAACATGGTAGAAGGATTGGCCGATATTAAATTCACAAGCGTGTATGTCAAGGATACATTCTTGGCAAGCATCCGTATTTTATAGCTCCAAATCTCACTATTATGGTTTGTGATGCTGCGCTCATGGCCTAGGGCAACCCCTCCTTCCAGACCTGGTCTCAAATTTAAAAAACAGTGTTTTCTTCCTTGTACGCGACATTGCCCTGAGTTGAATGCGTGTATACGCGAGTAGGAATATACCCAACCCGCGTATATGTATTAAAACACTTAAAAAAATATAAAAATCCTTATTTTTGGGCAGAGATCACGGGTTTTACCTGCTGATCACCTGTTAGTGCCCGTGACCCAACTGTTCCCAACCAACTCCCAACTAAAAAACTACTTTGGGAGAGGTATAAAAAGACCTCAAAGGGAAGGCCTAAAGGAGGAGAGAAGAGAGAGAAAGGTTATTATACCGAAATTTTTCCCCTGACCAGGTCTGAAGACCCTTGTGCCTTCTGCACTTCCCTCATTTGTACAGGAAACCCTTGTTTCCTTGTGTGTTGATGTTCATCCACTAGTTATGGCATCATGGAGTGAGTCTTGGAAGGAGATATGCTAGAGGCTTGAGGCGGGACGGATCCGGAAGGAAGTTGTGCTTGGAGCCTGCGAAAGGTTGCTCAGGTGATATTACTCCTTTTGTACATTCTATTTGTCTATAATAAAGAAACACGTCTTGGTTCCCGATATGCTTCTTCTTTATGTTTATGATGTTCATGTTTGAATTCATATGTGAATGGCTGTTCAAAGTTCATAACTAACTACCTTCTTTTACAACATGAAGATGATTTCTTTATAAGTCTTTGTCCATATACTGTTGTATTCTTTGGAATTGGTTGTTTTACAGGAAAAAAGAGCGAAAGGGACTTGAAGAAGGGTTTGGACCCTTGAGGCACTTCTCGAACGTAGGACCTGAGGTACGCCCCTCTTACTATAGAATTTTCTTATCATAGCATAATGGCTATGTGAATGTGCGTTTCTCTGTTTAGGCAACTTTCAGTCTGCTAGGGTTTCCACCCAAAAGCCCTAGGAGAGCAAATCCCTCAACACTGGAGAAAAATTTTGACAAAGGGAAGACATAAAGAGCTTCTTCACCTCCTGGGCTGATTCAGAGTGACATCACCTGCCCATTCCCATAGCCTTCAATCAGTAAGGCTTGCTATGCACTCAGCTTCATAGATGCTTTCTCTCACTTTGCTTGGGTATTTTTCTGAAATTAAAATCGGAAGTATTTGAATGCCTTATAGAATTTAAAGCACTTGTTGAGAATGAGTCTAGGTGTAAGATTAAGATACTCCGTACTGGTAATGGGGGGGAGTATGTCTAAAATGACGTACAACAACTTTGTATTGATGCAGGTATATAGCTACAACACACAGTACCATATACACCACAACAGAATGTTGTCGCGAAGAAGAAAAACCGGTTGTTAAAAGAGATGGCCAATTGTATGCTACAATCCAAATAATTAGCTCCTAAGCTATGGGTTGAAGCTATTAATTTTGCAACATACATTCAGAACCGCATTCCTCACAAAGCACTTAAAGGCACCACTCGATTTGAATATTGGACCGGTAAGTGTTGAGGGATTTGTTCCCATAGGGCTTTTGGGTGGAAACCCTAGCAGACTAAAAGTTGTCTAAACAGAGAAACACACATTCACACAGCCATTATGCTATGATAAACAAATTCTATAGTAAGAGGGGCGTACCTCAGGTCCTACATTTGAGAAGTTCCTCAAGGGTCCAAACCCTTCTTCAAGTCCCTTTCGCTCCTTTGTCCTGTAAAACAACCAATTCCAAAGAATATAGCAGTATATGGACAAAGACTTATAAAGAAATCATCTTCATGTTATAAAAGAAGGTAGTTAGTTATGAACTTTAAACAACCATTCACATATGAATTCAAACATGAACATCATAAACATAAAGAAGAAGCATATTGGGAACTAACGCGTGTTTCTTTATTATAGACAAATAGAATGTACAAAAGGAGTAATATCACCTGAGTAACCTTTCGCAGGCTCCAAGCAAAACTTCCTTCTGGATCCATCCAGCCTCAAGCCTTTAGCATATCTCCTTCCAAGACTCACTCCATGATGCCATAACTAGTGGATGCACATCAACACACAAGGAAACAAGGGTTTCCTGTACAAATGGGGGAAGTGCAGAAGGAACAAGGGTCTTCAAACCTGGTCAGGGGAAAAATTTCAGTATAATAACCTTTCTCTCTCTTCTCTCCTCCTTTAGGCCTTCCCTTTGAGGTCTTTTTATGCCTCTCCCAAAGTAGTTTTTTAGTTGGGAGTTGGTTGGGAACAGTTGGGCGACGGGCACTAACAGGTGATCAGCAGGTAAAACCCGCGATCTCCGCCCAAAAATAAGGATTTTTATAATTTTTTAAGTGTTTTAATACATATACGCGGGTTGGGTATATGCCTACCTGCGTATACACGCGTTTAACTCAGGGAAATGTCATGTACAAGGAATAAAACACTGTTTTTTAAATTTGAGACCAGGTCTAGAAGGAGGGGTTTCCCTAGGCCATGAGTGCAGCATCACAAACCATAATAGTGAGATTTGGAGCTATAACAGATGCCCCCTAATATATGAGGTCAGAAGGGGAACATGATGGCCGAAATGTATTAAGCAAGTACATGGAAAGGAAATTTGCCAAAAACCCAGGAGTACTTCACCAAAATTTAGCCTGCCAAGCCACAAAAGGAGATCAGAAAGAAACACTGTCTAAGGCGGGCATACCCATGCTCAGAGAAAGCAAAACATGTCCGCATATCAAGTACAAACGAATCCACTAAGTATACAAGTATAAATGACTGGAAAATACATAATGGATCATCTGATCATGATCGAACAAGTACATGTCTGAATATCACATATAAAACTGCCAATGATGCTAAGAAATACAACGGATCACTAATATCAAAGACTGATCCAGAAAAGGTACCAACTGAACATGATGGAAAAGGATGGTACTACACTACAAACTCAGGTGCTAGCATATATAATGTCGCCATGAATGACTGCAACATATAAGGTGGAGTGGTATCAACTAGCAGCAACAGGAGCAACTGTCAAGTGAACCAATGAATACTGATACAACCTGAGGTCTTCACCGACCGCCGTGGTACATTTCTACACCATGGGAATAAATGATCTGAAGTTGACCATGTGAGAAATCGTTTGATTACCGGTCATTGATGTATACCGTTAACAAACGCGAGACTACTCACCGATAATGATAATGAGCGTCAAGGTACCCAGTACAAACCAAAAAGTGCGAATAGATGAGCTAAAGTCGAACACTTGTAAGAATCTATCGACCAGGAGACAATGATGGTTTCCCACTGTCGATAGCAAAGGATCTGCCACTAATGACTACAAACCCCAAGGTACTACCAAATGGACTCTAGATCTTTTCCCCAGAGCAATGAGTCGGAGTCGATAGGGAAAGATCCGCTAGAAGGAAAGCATTAAGGCATCCTTCATCAATCTAGCGCGAGTGTAACCCGTAGGCCAATAGTGTGGAAGGAATCGTACGAAAGAGATGTAGTAACCCAACCGAAGTACGTTTCCGCTTACACAAGATGTGGCTAGCACACGGCAGAAACCCTCTGAACCAACCAATAATGAAAGCCGACACAGAGGCGAGGTATCCACCAATAGGGTCAAATGGAAACCAAGGTACTGCATGAATCCCAATGTGTGATAATGTAAGCTGACGTTGAACACAAGGGAAACCACTCAGTCAAAGACCCATGATATTGATCGATGTTGAGCACAAGGTAACCTATCAATAATGAAAATAAGGCCAAGGTGCAGCTCTAGGTCTGTCCTTAGAGCAAGATGTCGTCATCGATAAGGAAAAGACCCGCCAGCAAGAAGTGAATGGAGACCTTATCAAACCGGCACGAGTAAAGGACCAATATAACTGATGTGATAATAGACATGACACTGACAACCAGGATGGCCGACTGAAAAATGAGTCAAGAGACACCGCAGAGAGGCTGACTTAGGCTAACCTCCCTTGAACAAAAGCATGACTCAATGTGACTATATGGCAGCGTATGATGACTCTGTATAAGTTCGTCATGCAGGAGGCACGAAAGAACCCTCCATATGATTGGAAGAGATAACCAATCGGGGGAGAACTGACTCAACAACATGGTTACGGCATACCTAAGTCAAACTAAATCCCACCCACATGGAGGAGACTTTGTTTTGAGTGCTTTGCTCAAGGGCGACATGACTGACTCTAGCTGCCAATAATAAATGGAAATACTGTCCCGTTCCCGCTCTTTTTGGAATATTTAATTTTTTTGTCTTTTTCTGTTAAGCTCGAAAAAGAATAAAAGAATGCTATGGTACAGTGGAAAGAACGAGTGTCGATGAAACAGATGATCTAGTTCCTGGGAATGGAACATTCCTATGCTCAATGCAGGGAGGCGAAAACTGGTCAGTGACACTCAAAGGTGTGTTCCTTCCACGGGTCAAGGTGTGTCAAGTTGCAGAAGTCAAAGGTACGCAAGGTTGATTTTGCAATTGTCATGGTCAAAATTTGGCTTAAACACGAGTCCAAGTGAAGCCGGCTCTAGGCCAAAAAGTGCAAATGGTCAACATGCAATGCAGTAGTACAACTCAACACAAAGGAGCCTCTAGGGTATAAGGCCAGAAGAAAGCGAAGAAGCTAAGAGGAATGAGTCTTCAACGCATAAGTCATGGCGAGACTATAGAGGACTCCCGAGCCTACGCAAATTGGAGTAGCATGGGCAACAAATGTCAGTGAGGTGCTAACTACGATGCTCATGTAAAGGATGGCTCTACCATCGTGTCATGATTTTAAAAATCAGCAAGTGAAGATGGCTTACGAACCATAACACGATGGGATCGAACCTATGGTAGATGTATCGACAGATGGAGGCTAGTATGCCTAATGCAATGGAAAGATGATGTCCCTAACCTATATGCCAGTGAGAAAACGATACCTGCCATGATGGGTCAGCAGTGATGGAACCGTCTCGAAACAGTCGAAAACGTCCAAAATATCCTGAAAAACAAACCATTTGTGACATTCCAATCTCCCAAGTTAAAAGTCACATGAGGCCAAAAAAAAAGGGATTTTGGACTCACCATTTTTACCAATTGAATTGGAGAGCAAATATTTGGAGCCAAAGGAGCAAACTTCCCGTGTGCCAAATTTGACCATTCAAATTCTTCAAAATCTTCCAGGTAACTCTTATACTTAGCTTGCAATTCACTGTGACTAGTTTTAGGATTTTTCATTGATGTTTCACTGTTGAACTATTGTTCAAAATTTCACTGCGATGTATACGCGGGTTGGTAATATGAAACCCGCGTACACGCGGGCCCTATACGTGACTGTGTGTACAGTAACCCGCGTATACGCCGTGAACCAATTTTAATCAAAAACTAATGGTTGAAACTCAATTGTTTCTCAGGATGCCGATCACATGGTGCGAAAGAGAACATGCAGCGGTGGATAATGAAGTTATGAATGATCCTCAAGCCTTGGATACTTTACGGGGATGCAGCTTGCTCAAATTCTTCAAATTTCTGAACATGAAAGCCAATGTACGACTGCTTGAAATGCTCATTGACTATTGGGACGTTGAGGAGGAAGCCTTCATAATTGATCAAATGCCACTCAGAGTAGAAGTGGAGGATATTTATTTTATCATGGGCCTTTCCCGAAGGGGAGAGATAGTACAGTCCCGGGGCAGGACACGGAGTAGTCTCATTATAGAGGACTACGTACAGATATATTGCCCAGGACATCCCAAGAAAGTTGGGAGCTAGATCTGTATTGCACATGTGGCGAGTTTATCGGTGAGGATCATCTTGTTCACCATAGCCCGAGTGAATGGATCGTCCTCTCTGCATCAGCCATCACGGCTCACCATGAGCGTGGCAGTTGATTGTCTCACTACTGTGTTTGACTGGTGTACTCCTCTTCTGGCTAGCATGAAGAGCTAGCTCACTTCTATTAAGAGGGGACAAACCAAGAACTTTGGCTACGGGACTATCTTGTGCACTTTCTTCTTTGAGAGGATTCCCTCACTCCGCCCCAAGGTAGCAGTTTCCATCAGCACCCCACGCGATCCACACATGGGTCGGTGGGCTGATCTGATGAAACATCTGGGGGGTGGGGAGGTTCCTAGGACTGCTTTCAACGATGACTTCTTCACCTGGTGGGATCAGAAGATCATCGCCGTAGATGACTACTCCTATGCTGGGCTGGATTTCCGAGGGGATCCCGAACTAGCATTACCGCCGGACGCAGCATGGGGCGAGATTGGTAAGGATTTTTTAATTTTATGATTTTTTTGGATTTTTCAAATATAATGATGCATTTTGAAAAATATTTTTTGATGAGATTCAAATGACTAATATAATGATCATGATCCAAACGTTGGGCCAGTTCGACCAGATGGATTCCCGCGGCACAGACGACGCGGCCAAGGAGACAAAGAGGTGGTTGCTGAGGCGGAACAGACTCTACACAACGTCCAATGACACTTGACGAGACTGAGCTGTCGAGTACTGATGGCTGCTATAGAGGACCTTCCTAAGGATATGCAGTGTCATGTGGTTGGCATGCCACGTGACTGGGTTCACACTTTTCGGCGTGTAGCCAATGCGATAGTTACCTACTTGGCCACTCATCCTGAGCCGGGGCATTAGATATGCCGAACATGATTATGGGCATTTGAGTCCCAATTTTGTATATTTTTGGACAACATATGTACACTTGATAGAATCAGCTAACCAATTATGGGATCTTGGAATGTGTAAATAATTAATATAAACAAATGATCTTTGAAACAACCTAACCCTTAAATACTGGCGATATAAACATGGATCCCTTACCCGATAAATGTTGTTTAATTGAGACACTATCAATTGAGAATCGAGATAAACTACCAACGAGTCAATCTCATAAGAGATTGCCTCATATAGTAAATTAATAACGGCAGTATACTCAGCCATATTATTTGAAGCAGGACCAATGCATACGCCTCTTGATACCATCAATTGACCAGTGGGATAATAAAGTACCCAAGCTGCGGAACCGAGATTCTGAGTGTGCCAACTAGCACCATCGACGAACCCAAAATAGACCAAGTCATCCATCAACACCTACAACAGCAGACCAAAAAGTGTTGATATCACAAAACTCTCGATGATATATGTACAAATATACATAATATACAAAGAAGCCATTGCTTGGCCAAAACTAATCAAAGTACTTCCTGAGGTAGAGCCCGTGAGGGGGCTCCGCCAACTTGCTCCTAGAGATGTTTATAGGTACTATGATCGAACCAATCAATATATTTCCTTCGGCAAATAACTGTGTTGGAGCCAAAGGGACCATACAAACATCCCTAGTCGGACTGGAGGACCAAGATTCGACTTCATGCACATGGGAATAAAAATGTGACCGACGATGTAAATCTTCCAAAGGACGATCTACAGTCGTCATTGCTTCGAATATCGCTTCATCCGATGGAAAAACAATATCCGAGCAATCCGATGCATAAGTGGAATCAAGGATCCCAGAATGAGCCACATCACCATCTATCGCTTTCCCAGAGGAAGGAGTAGAATGGTTATCTGCAGAGCTATAGATAGATTCACATCTAGGTTCTACTACAGACATAAGAGATTCTATTCCACCTACCTTATCATCATCTGATGTGGTCACAGATGAAGCTAAGGTTCCAGGATTCGAAGAATAAGGAGTTTGAGCAAACTCTCTCCATAAAGGGTCCCTGGAGGATGAAATTGTATCTATTCTAGCTGTAGGAGGGGGAAGATCAAACGTACCCATTAATGAAGAGTACATCCTGACTCCTAAATTCTCAGTAGGCAGATGGGGGTTATCCACTAAGGGAATAGTAGAGTCTGAAGTTGCTCGAGGATCGACTGGAGAGTAATCCAATTGATCAACCTGGACGATTTTCCCTTCATGAGGAAAGCAAATGACACAAAACAGAGTCAAAACAACGGCATCCATTTCGTATACCCAGTTCCTTCCTAAGAGGAGGTTATAGTCTAGGTTAGCATCTACGACTTCTACTTCAATATTAACGACCTTCCCTCCAACACATATAGGAAAGGCCGGGATAATCCCGTATGGCCTATGAGAATGACCATCAAACACTGTCAAGAGGGTGGGTGAAGGAACAACCGACGGTGATCCAATAGCCTTCCAGCATGACATAGACATGACACACGTCGAAGCTCCCTCATCTATAACCGTCCGAAAAATATTCGTTTTCTGGTAGCTAAACTTTATCTCGAAAGCCATGTGATGAGGAACTCTCTTTTTGACATTATTCATATCAAAAATGAGAGTTAAGGAATTACTTGGATCCACTGCCCCCATTGCTGATAGCAAGGCACTTCTTTGAGCAGGACACGACTGGAGAACCTCTAAAGCGGACATAGCACATGGACTCTGAGCCAGATCCTCCACAATGGAGTAATTCTGGGCTACCCTAATATTAGGGTTGATAGTCGCGCATTTAGCGGAACCTTTCGGTACCCGTGGTATAGTCTCAACAGAAGGTCATTCAATATGAAGTGGGTTGTTAGTTTCGGGAACTGACTTACCCTTAGAAGTTTCACCTTCACTATAATCACGTGACCATGTGGCCACATTAGCATGAAAACCCATCATGAAAACCTTTGATGACTTGTCCCCTTCCTAGTTGCCCCCTGCGGAGGTACCAGGATTTGAACTCACGCCAGCAAGCATTTGCTACCCTTGGGGAAAAGGGTTGGTTAACACAACTTGGGAACTAGAAGCCCCTTGCTGCCCTAAAAAGTGCTGAGCGTCTTGAATCTTGGGGCAAAGATGAGTTAAATGGTCTCCACTGCACAACTTGCATGGAAACTTGACTTTCTTTTTTGACTCATTTTTACCACCACCAGCATTATTGCCGGATTTATTTGCATCAGGCTTCGCATCCTAGTTCTTTTTCTTCCCTCGTCCTTTCTTTTTCCCATTTGAATTTTGATTTCCTTTGGGGTTATCAGAATGGACGACATTAATCGAAGAAGTTTGGGAAGCTGTAGGGTTAGACGATGTGACTTGGTTGTTAGAAGCAGTTTGTAAAGACAACTGCTGCAATTGATTCAACAAGTTCACTGTATTCATGTCTACCAACCCAACAATACCATCCGCGTGGGGACCTAGCTTCAGCTTAGCTACGTCAACCTTAGACCCAGGAGCATCTGGCAAGTACTTTTGTAGGATCCCAGATTGAGAGTAGATCAATTCTAATTGCTGGGTCCTAAAAATGGCTTTCTCCTCAGAATAGACCCCAGACATGGAGACATCCTTGGATATCTCAGGTATCAAAGACTTTAAAAACCACTCGAGATGGTACTCTGGAGGGATTTCGGCTTTAATGAGCCTCTTTCTCTGTATCCATTCCTGAATATGATCAGAAATGTGAGTTGCCCTATCCTGATGAAAATTGGCCAGTAGTTCGGTTCCGGCATCATATCGGACAGGAAACTGAAAATGGTTTAAGAAAATATTGACTAAGCCAGCGAATGATGTAAAGCTACCCCCAGACAACTCTATATACCATTTGGCTGCATTACCAGTCAAGGTGCGTTGAAATAGTCTCAAACTAACTGAGTCATCGATCAGGGAGTTCGATGAGCACCACAAGTGGAACATGGTTACATGGTCGCTTGGGTCCTCACCAGTCTTCCCTTCGAATTTTGGAATGTGTGAAGGGAGTTTGGTTGGGACTGGAGGCCAGGCCGGATTGTACTCGATTGGATCATTAGTTAACTTAGTGAGATCTGGCAAGTTCAATGTTGCCAGAAACGGAAGTCTAGGAGGAGCTTGGGGATTCCACCCTGACTGGGTGGAACTCCCAAAGTTTTGAAAAGACTGGCCTGGATTTTGGAAGGCACTAGGCTACCCGAAGTAACTAGTAGAACCCGCTGAACCAAAAGGCAATCCTTGTGATCCAGCAAAACTCGGAGTTTGACCAACTCCGGCCGTATATCCACCATACCCAGTAAAGTTTCCTCTTAAAGGACTATAAGGAGTTGATAACCACTGATATGGATTCCAAACCAAAGCTAAGGGAGGAATACTTTGGAATGTACTAACTGTGGTATACGACCTATTCCCATATTGGCCGAAAAATGGATTCCCAGTTCCGGCACTACTAAGCCCAGGGTTATTCCAACCTTGGAAAGGATTGCTGCTTTGTCCTATAGAAGAAAAAGGCATGGATCCTATCATTGGGTTGGAATGTGGTATATGACCACTTCCAAACGGAAAACCTTGGAACAAAGCCGATCCACTCATCATAGATGTGGCGGCCCCGAACGGAGCTGAAGGAATGCCTTGTGAATGGGCACCAAATGGGAAGAATCCAGAACCAAAAGCATTAGTTTGGAAATTTCCACTCGTGGACGGAATGGAGGTAGACCCAACAAAAGACATGCTAGCAAAAGATCCGAATAAAGAGACGGAGGGGATGGAAATAGTTCCTCCCCCTTGTACAGATATGGGAGTCTGCACAATCGTAGCACTTGTAGAAGCCATGCTTCTAGTAGTGGTCATCGAAGGTAAGCACGTAGTGTAACCTGGACTTGACGGTCTATGCGTCGGGGTCCCAACGTATTGTAATACGTGTGGATCACTAGATGGTAGAGGAGAATTCGGAGCCGCTAATGGCTCTGAAAGTTCTTCTACCTCAATGTTATTCTCCGCTTGTAAGCGAACTCGAGAAAGAACTGGAGTGTTCCTCTCTTGTTCTGCGGAAGTACCAGGCCTTGCTTGAATACTAATGCCTCTGATAGGAGGATCAATGCCCGATGCGTCAATTGCCGTGGGATGAAACCCACTGGTATTATTACCTCTGCGCCTTCTCGGAGAAGGCTCTAAACTCAGTGGTGAAAGACCACAAAGTCTTCGAGACCGTCTAGGAGATCGGTCAGCCACTTTGAATTTCTTGTTTTAGATCCAACTAAAGACTCAAAAAATTGAAAGCTAGGCCAAATAAGAGAACATAGCACCCAGTATAAAGTCCCTAAAGATACAGCTTGTCAAACAAATTCCAAGTATTTCCACTCCGGGTGATTAGGACCGGACACCAAAATAAGAGAAAGTGAAATAAGGGGCCTTCGGAAGATAGTCTGGGATGATGAGGGCCCAGGCCTGTCAGCGAAGGTAATAGAGGAAGTTACGCTGACCTCCTAACAACATCCTGCACCGCTGCAAGCCCCCAAGCTTTGCAAGGGTGCCCTCCAGTAGTACTGTCGAGAGTGATACAACGTCGACCTCAGGTGCCATGGGATTTCCCTCCGCAGCCACCTATGTAGTTCCCTAGGAGTAGCAACTATGGATACCAACTCATCGTAGAAGCTAGGTGGAACAGTTGTGAGGTAAGTTCAGACAAGTAGGAGAGGGGGTATCTCTCTTCCCTGTCTTCACATACCCTCGTGCTTAACTCCGAGATCCGGAGCTTTCCTTGTCTTCCTAACGCTATTGGATTTTCTCTCGTTATTCAGACTCCTACGTTTGATGTTTAAATGGCCTTGGAGAGTTAACTCTCCACTCGCCTAATCCAAGGCCCTAAAATCCTAAAACTTCTTGGTGTATTTAACTTAAAAGAAAAAGTTCTAGTGAATTTTAGTTAGCACTTGATTTTAAAATGGGATGTTCTTTTAAGTCAGGGGATGATGGAAGTGAAACTAGTGGTGTTTTTTCGACGCAAAAGAAATTAATAAAACCTAACTATATGCATGTGCACTTGTCTTTGTTTTTCGATGAAGAGTAATTTCTATAGGGTCAAGGAAAAATTCCTAATAAAACAACTTTTATTTCTTTCGTTAATTCACACTCACTCACAAAAGTAACAAACTATGTAATGCTAAAGAATGCAAATTATCCTAATGCAACAACTATATGCTTGATGCAAGATTCAAAACAACTCTAAAAACAAGAAATGAAAGTTGCTTTGCTTATCAAATTTTCTTTTGCCACTTATAATGTCTAGATGGAATATGAGATGCTACCATTCACTTCGTCTAAACACTAAAAACAAAACTCAAGACAAACATAAAGCTCTTTCATTCAATAAAAGGAAACTAAATGAAAAACAAGTTCAAGAAAGCAAAACAAGGTATTTCAAAAAGTTTTCTTAAAAGTAGCAACAAAAAAGTCTTTTAAAAAATGCTCTCAACAAAAAATGAAACTTTGCGATTGAAACAATAAGCAACAACCACTTTTGCAAGCTGACACCATACAATGGATGAAAACTCAACAAAACAAATGTGTTTAAATATGCTCTTTAACAATCGAAAGCAGCAATGAAAGTTTTGGCAACAAAGACCAAAAAAGATCAAAAAGACAATTTCAAGAAAGTATCAATCGACAACTTTCATGAAACAAAGAAGTGGATGGTCACAAAAAGCGGTTTTGTCAAGCAAACAAAAAGTCACCAAAAACCAAATTCAACACAAAGATTGATAACAATCTTTCTGCTCTGATAAATCAGAGCATCCAAGATTCCAACAAGAAATCTTGCGTGCTTTTAGCAAAAAATAATGACGCTTGCAAACACAAAATAAGACCAATACTCCTTACAATCAGAGAGAAATCGGAGTAAGACGCTTGTTGTAAAACAAACAACTGATACTGACAAAATGACTATTTCAAACTGAATCAAACCACTAGACAAACCTTCAGAGACACAAAAATTTATAAATCTTGAAAATTGCAATATATACACGACTGTACTTATGGGAAGACTGCATGTATATGCGACTGTGCCTGAGGAAACCTGCGTATACACGGGTTTACTTCAAGAAACAAGCATATGCATGCTTCTGTAACTAAGGAAAATAACGTATATGAAAGATTTCAAGAAAAATAAAAAACAAACTGAAGAAACTGGCAAAACTTAGAATTCAAGAACAGACCAAACAGTAACAGCGAACCAACAAGCATCTGAGCCCTGATTGGCTTGACAAACACCCAAAATAGGAACAACAAGAGTGTTGTCCCCAGTGGAGTCGCCAATTCTGTTGAGGGAATTGCTCCACTAGGGCTTTTGGGTAGAAACCCTAGCAGATTGAAAGTTGTCTAAATAGAGAATCACACAGTCACACAGCCATTATGCTATGATAAGCAAATTCTATAGTAAGAGGGGCGTACCTTAGGTCCTACGTTCGAGAATTTCCTCAAGGGTCCAAACCCTTCTTCAAGTCCCTTTCGCTCCTTTGTCCTGTAAAACAACCAATTCCAAAGAATACAACAGTATATGGACAAAGACTTGTAAAGAAATCATCTTCATGTTATAAAAGAAGGTAGTTAGTTATGAACTTTATAAAACCATTCTCATATGAATTCAAACATGAACATCATAAACATAAAGAAGAAGCATATCGGGAACCAAGATGTGTTTCTTTATTATAGACAAATAGAATGTACAAAAGGACTAATATCACCTGAGTAACCTTTCGCAGGCTCCAAGTAAAGCTTCCTTCCGGATCCGTCCAGCCTCAAGCCTTCAGCATATCTCCTTCCAAGACTCACTCCATGATGCCATAACTAGTGGATGAACATCAACACACAAGGAAACAAGGGTTTCCTGTACAAATGGGGGAAGTGCAGAAGGCACAAGGGTCTTCAGGCCTGGTTAGGGGAAAAATTTCAGTATAATAACCTTTCTCTCTCTTCTCTCCTCCTTTAGGCCTTCCCTTTGAGGTTTTTTATACCTCCCCCAAAGTAGTTTTTTAGTTGGGAGTTGGTTGGGAACAGTTGGGCCATGGGCACTAACAGGTGATCAGCAGGTAAAACCCACGATCTCCGCCCGAAAATAAGGAGTTTTATATTTTTTTAAGTTTTTTAATACATATACATAGGTTGGGTATATGCCTACCCGCATATACACGTGTTTAACTCAGGGCAATGTCCCGTACAAGGAATAAAACACTGTTTTTTAAATTTGAGACCAGGTCTGGAAGGAGGGGTTGCCCTAGGCCATGAGTGCAGCATCACAAACCATAATAGTGAGATTTGGAGCAATAACAAGGACGGTTGATCAATGGTCGGCTGCTCAAGTGGTACCATTTCTAAGTTATTAACGTTGCTCCCACTGTCACTGTAAATACCACTTTATTTTAGTTTTGTTAGAGTTGTTCAAGCTAGCCTTTAAGCCATTTCAATGTCAAGTTTGAGTCAGTTTTTTGGTCATTTTAGTTTCATAAAAGAGTCAGAGTCCGGTATTATTTGTTGAAATTATGACTCCATAGCCCAATGGATGAAGGCACTATCTAGCTCTTCCAGAGATCTGTTATTCTTGGCACCTCCAAGGAGCTACCATCCCCCATTGGAGCCAATGTTAGAGTTGGTTTGGTCAGTCCTCCATCAAAGATGAAAACTCTTTATGCATTTCATTTTTAGGTGTCCCGCTCCATTCACCCAGCTGCATTTCACAAGGGGCATGCCATAATCTGACAGAGAAGGTCATGCTAGTCATTCCCCCTCATGTCTGGCTCCTGCTGGCTCAGGTATTTTGTCAATAGTCATCAAAGTCCATGACAGTCAAGGTCTGGTCCTTTAAAGGACAAAAGTCATTTTCGATGTTTAAGTCTAGGCATTCATCAATTTGACCTTTGAACATGTCCAGTAAAGCCATGCAGGCCAGAGTGAGGCCTTTACATAGTTATGATTCAGAGAGCTTCATTGTCATGTGGATAGACTTCGACTCTTCTTCAAAACTCTGTTTTGAAGAAATGTCAAATAGTGTCATTTATGACAAAATTCTCAAAAACGTCGTCACTTGATTTCTTCAGATGCAGTCATGGTTTCCGTGGCCAAACGTCCTGTTGTGCAATCCTTGCAAAGAGTGTCAAAAATTTCATCATTTGAGCTAAAATTTCAAAGGGAAAGTGAAATCAGTGTGTTTTAAAGTCAGTGAAAAAGTGTCAAAACACAACATTAGAAAAATGGGTTTTTGAGGAGGCAAAAATTTAATCCATCACTTCCAAAGCTATATATGCAAGTTTTCACCAAAATCAAAGGCATTGTGCTAATCCAAGCCTTGGAGAAATGTTGCAAAAGGTGTGAGTGTGCATCATGAGTGTTTGAGTGACTTGGAGGCGGTTTCAAGGAGCGCAGTGCACATACTCAGGGGCGCGGCGCACATACTCATGGGCACGACGCACACAGAGCCAGCCTGCAGTTGAAAATTTCCACAGGTGCGGTGCATACCCAGGGCACATCGCACTAGGTTTTGCATGCGGCACACACAGACCAAGGGCTGAAACAAGGCCAAATCACCTCCAAATTTTTGTGAAGCCCACCAAATTGAAAGGTAGGCTCTTTGACATCATTTGTTCATCAAGTTTAATACATGATATGGTGGTCTATAGAGATGTTTGAATGCAACCAAATTCATAAAATCAAACCATAAGAAATCACCAAAAAACCATGATGGCTAGGGTTGAAAAGTGTGTTGTTAGTGCCAAGGTTCCTTTCCACCCATCATTTTCCCCTCACCTACCATTTTTCCTATCCTCCTTTTCTCATTTTTCCTAATATCCCTTCCCTAAATTACAACCAAACCCTCTCCCCTATCCCTCCATCGTTTGGTCAACATGACACCCCAAACCCTACCTTGTTAAAACCCCAAACCCTACCCTATCAAAATACCCGAAACTCCTCCCATATCCATAAACAAATTTCTCCCTATAACCCCTATACCCATTACATTACTCCCTTCCTAATACTCCCTGTTTCATTATTCCCCTTGGTGACAGATATCACAAAGGCCCCAGCCTCACACCATCATCAAAGGGCTGCCTAATCACAGTACACATTGCAATCATGACATCACAACATTCGTCAAAGTATAAGATGGAGACACAAAGTGACTCATCCTCAGAAGAGCAGGCTCCCAGGAGACATCAAAAGAATGGCAAACATGTCAGGGATGAGCCCACTACTGTCACTGAATTACAAGCATGCCCTCTTGCCATGTCATGTTTCCAGAACCTAGCATGTTTTGAATTTTGTCAAAGGGTGGAAAATGTTAGAGTTCATCATGAGTTGGCCCATCTATTTGTGCTTC
>APFE030449861.1:6578-17832 GCA_000404065.3 Pinus taeda | reverse complement strand
AATAAAACAAACTTTTCTTTTCTTTTCGTTAATTCACACTTCACACTCACAAAAGTTAACAAAGCTATGTATGCCTAAAGAGATGCAAATCTATCCTAATGCAACAACTATATGCTTGATGCAAGACTCAAAACAACTCTAAAAACAAGAAATGAAAGTTGTTTCTTATCAAATTTTCTTTTGCCACTTAGAATGTCTAGATGGAATATGAGACACTACCATTCATTTTGTCTAAACACTAAAAACAAAACTCAAGACAAACATAAAGCAATTTCAATCACTAAAAGGAAACTAAATGAAAAACAAGTTCAAGAAAGCAAAACAAAGTCTTTCAAAAAGTTTTCTTCAAAGTAGCAACAAAAAAGTCTTTTCAAAAATGCTTTCAACAAAACTGAAACTTTGCGATTGAAACAATAAGCAACAAACACTTTTGCAAGCTGACACCATACAATGAATGAAAACTCAAGAAAAATAAATGTGTCTAAAGATTCTTTTTAACAATCGAAAGCAACAATGAAAGCTTTGGTAACAAAGACCAAAAAAGATCAAAAAGACAATTTCAAGAAAGTATCAATCGATAACTTTCATGAAACAAAGAAGTAGATGGTCACAAAAAGTAGTTTTGTCAAGCAAACAAAAAGTCACTAAAAGAAAAATCCAACACAAATATTGATAACAAAAAATCTTGCGTGCTTTTAGCAAAAAACGATGACGCTTGCAAACACAAAATAAGACCAATACTCCTTACAATCAGAGAGAAATTGGAGTAAGACGCTTGCTGTAAAACAAACAACTGATACTAAAAAAATGACTGTTTCAAACTGAATCAAACCACCAGACAAACCTTCAGAGACACAAAAATTTATAAATCTTGAAAGTTGCAATATATACGCGACTGTACTTATGTGCAGACTGCATGTATATGCGACTGTGCCCGAGGAAACCTGCGTATACGCGGGTTTACTTCAGGAAAGAAGTGTACGTACGCTTCTGTAACTAAGGAAAACAACTTTTATGAAAGATTTCAAGAAAAATAAAAAACAAACTGAAGAAACTGTCAAAACTTAGAATTCAAGAACAGACCAGACAGTAACAGCAAACCAACAAGCAACTAAGCCCTGATTGGCTTAACAAACACCCAAACTAGGAACAACAAGAGTGTTGTCTCCAGTGGAGTCACCAATTCTGTTGAGGGATTTTCTCCCCTAGGGCTTTTGGGTGGAAACCCTAGCAGACTGAAAGTTGTCTAAACAGAGAAACACACATTCACATAGCCATTATGCTATGATAAGCAAATTCTATAGTAAGAGGGGCGTACTTCAGGTCCTACGTTCAAGAAGTTCCTCAAGGGTCCAAACCCTTCTGCAAGTCCCTTTCGCTCCTTTGTCCTGTAAAACAACCAATTCCAAAGAATATAGCAGTATATGGAAAAAGACTTATAAAGAAATCATCTTCATGTTATAAAAGAAGGTAGTTAGTTATGAACTTTAAACAACCATTCACATATGAATTCAGACATGAACATCATAAACATGAAGAAGAAGCATATCGGGAACCAAGGCGTGTTTCTTTATTATAGACAAATAGAATGTACAAAAGGAGTAATATCACCTGAGTAACCTTTCGCAGGCTCCAAGCAAAACTTCCTTCCGGATCTGTCCAGCCTCAAGCCTTTAGCATATCTCCTTCCAAGACTCACTCCATGATGCCATAAATAGTGGATGAACATCAACACAAAAGGAAACAAGGGTTTCCTTTACAAATGGGGGAAGTGCAGAAGGCATAAGGGTCTTTAGACCTGGTCAGGGGAAAAATTTCAATATAATAACCTTTCTCTCTCTTCTCTCCTCCTTTAGGCCTTCCCTTTGAGGTCTTTCTATACCTCTCCCAAAGTAGTTTTTTAGTTGGGAGTTGGTTGGGAACAGTTGAGCCACAGGCACTAACAGGTGATCAGTAGGTAAAACCCGTGATCTCCGCCCGAAAATAAGGAGTTTTATATTTTTTTAAGTGTTTTAATACATATACGCGGGTTGGGTATATGCCTACCCGCGTATACACGCGTTTAACTCAGGGAAATGTCGCGTACAAGAAATAAAACATAGTTTTTTAAATTTGAGACGAGGTCTGGAAGGAGGGGTTGCCCTAGGTCATGAGTGCAGCATCACAAACCATAATAGTGAGATTTGGATCTATAACAGTAAGAAAATGAAAGTGTCGAACTTTCGCATTTTTGGTTCATGAGCAAGGGCTCACATTCCGATAGATAAGAGGAAGGCTTTGGAGCCTCAAGGTGTTGAATGTATCTTTGTTAGATATCTTGAAAATGTCAAAGGATATAGATTTCTGGACTCTCACACTGAAAATTTCCTTGTAGCTCGAAGTGTGAAGTTTGAAGAAGAATCACTGCATGATTTTTCAGCAGACCCTACCGAGGAACCACTTGTTGCCATTGATGAGGGGGAGTCTGAAAATTATTTGAGCACTTTAGAGAAGCCATCAAAGAAGCCTCTTGGGTCTGATTCAGAGGATGAGGAGCAGGTCATGGCTGCTCCAACTCAGCTACCAACTTGGGCAGAGAAAACCCTGCAAGATGCTGGTGAACTAGTCGGTGATCCTGTGGATGTGAGAAGGACTAGATCATAGTTTTTTGTGGCTCCTCAAGCCGTGGCTTCCACCAAACAATTGATTCCCATACATTGCTATATGGCACTTGGTTTAGATCCACAGTCACACTCTGAGGCTACTGGAAACCCTCTTTGGGAGTCTGCCATGGATGAAGAGTACTCTGCTCTCATGGAAAACAACACATGGGACTTGGTTCCAATTTTGAAAGGAAGAAAGCTTATTCGATGCCAATGGATCTATCGAAAAACGATTCCTGTAGATGGTGAGATCAGCAAGTACAAATCTCGACTTGTTGCAAAAGGATACTCATAGGTACATGGCATAGACTACACAGAGACATTTTCACTTGTTGCAAAAATGGACTCCATTCGACTAGTTTTAGCCATTGCTGCTTCTCGCAGATGGGAAGTTCATCACATGGATGTGAAGAGTGAATTTCTTCATGGAGATATCAAGGATTATATATATGTGGAGCAGCCATAGGGATACATTCAAAAATCTTCCCTTTTTTGTAGATTAAAGAAATCTTTGTATGGCCTAAAATAGGCTCCTAGAGCCTAGTATGCAAAGATAGATTCTTTCCGACTTTCCATTGGATTCATGCGATGCAAATATGATCCGAATGGTCATTTGGTACAACATCTTGATTTCATTTTACTGATAGCACTTTATGTAGATGATTTACTAATGACCGAGAACCTTACCACAACTATTGATTCGTCAAAATCAGCATTCCAAGATCGATTTTCCATGACAGATTTGGGACTGTTGCACTATGTTCTTGGTCTTGAAGTTTCTCAGTCTACTTCAGGGATCAAGATGGAACAGTCTAAGTATGCATTAGATCTACTTGTCTTCTTTCAAATGACAAAATTCAAGCCAGTAACATCTACCTTTCTTTCGGGGATCAGATTTGAGGATGTGGGTACTACACCTTTGGTGGACAGTACACTGTATCAACAGTTGGTTGGGAGTTTGTTGTATCTTCCTCACACCTGACCTGATATATATTTTGCAATAGGAGTTTGTTCTAGATATATGCAGGAGCCCCATGAGCTTCATTGGAAATCTGCAAAGAGAATCCTTAGATACGTGAAAGGTACTTCCAATTTTGGTATCTTTTATGGTGCAGATTGCCCACTTTCCCTGATTGGGTACACAGATTCCGATTGGGTTGGCGATGGTATAGATCGCAAGTCCACCTATGGTTATGTTTTCAGCTTTGGTTCAGGGCCTTTTTGCTGGTCTAGCAAGAATAAATCTACAATTGCTTTATCTACAGTCGAGGCAGAGTATAGAGGTGCAGTGAATGCATCTACACAGACTGTTTGGTTGTAGGGGCTTCTCTTCGAGATTGGTATTCAATATCCACTTTTGACTATCATATTTTGTGACAATGAGGGGTCCATTCAGATATTGATTGATCTATTTCAGAGGCAGAGGACCAAACACATCGAGATTCACATGCATTACATCTACGAGTTGATCCGTGACCGAGTCATATCACTGCAGTACTGCCCCACTGAGTAGCAGGTTGCAGACATCTTCACCAATTCTTTCACTAAAAAGAATTTTTCAGAACTGATACTATGATTGGAGTAGTGGAGACATCTGAGTAGGCCCTTATGGCCACTTAGCCCTTTTTTCCTCTTTTGAGGGCGGGGGGGTGAGTTCCCACGAGGTTTTCCCTCTTTCTTCATTTTATGAGGATCTTTTATTTATTGTACCTGCGTACCTAACATGACATATTGGCCAGGAATCAGTGTAGATAAGTGAGTTAGGATGAGGGGGGGTGTTGGAATATAATCCTAACATCTACATTTATCTTTTAGCCTAAGTATCCTTGACTTAGCCACATGCACTAAAAATCGTGTTCACACTTGGTTTTTGGTAAACTAGCTCAGTGAACCAAATTTCCCTTGTTTTTTGGCTTTAAAGGTTTAATATTATGGAAATAGTAGTCCAACCACTTTCATAAACCATTTAGACATCTAAGTGCATGTTCACACTAACCACACCTCATCCACTTGAGTTATTTGAGGATTTGCGCCCCACATGAAGATTCCCCCTTAAATAAAGGGATTTGGTCCCCCGGACCATTTTAGCATGTTTTAAAGTTGCCTTCCTTGGGAAATGCGCCCCTCCTCATGCTTTCCTCATGGCTGATAGTTGACACAGGTTGTCTTGAGTCCTTGTTGCTTTTTTAGGCCTCCCTTTAGCTTTTCTTAGCCTTTTCTAGTTTTTTACTAGTTTTTTCCTAGTTTTCTAGATTCGGCAATTTCTATATAACCACCTCCCTTTGGGATTAGAGGTTTGGTTGCTCATGTATTACTATTGTTCATTAATTTAATACATTGATTTGATGGAGCAAATTCTTTCTCTCCTCTCTTGAATATCAACAAATTACTTGTGTTTAATTTAACTAGAATTCTAGATCTATCGAAGTTTCTGCAGGAATTCTACATACTTTTGCCTTGTGTTTTAGGAAATTACATGAGCTGCTGAACCTACAAGAAACTCTACACTAAAAATAGTCACACTTTCAATGGGGGACAGGCCAACTTCGATCAAGAAGATAGGATAGGGAGTATTTCCCTTGATCTTGAGGTTATAGGTTATGAATTTCTTTTGGATCATCTCAATCTTTCTCCATGACTTGTTAGGATATTCTGACACATAGGAATTAGTTAAGTATAACTTGGTCTAGTGTAGAGTTAGGTAAAGTGTGTTTCATTACTATGTACTTTTGTAACTTACAATCCGACAATCAGGATATGTAGTGATCCGACTATTCATTCTCTCCTCGATATTACCGAAACTTGATCTACGACTTAACACCAGATTGGTCCATGATCTCTATTTAAAGAGCATGGAGGGTCATTTGTAGGGCGACCGTTCATGAGAGAAGCTTATGTAAATTTTCTTTCATTTATTAATAAATTGCCTAAATTGACCGCGTTGGCTCAGGTCGTGGACTATTTCCCTCTTTGAGGGTTTTAACTATGTCAAGTATACTGGTGTATTAATCTGTGATATGTTTGTGAGCAGTGTACTTTGATTTTCTATCTAAGGAACTTACCCTGTAAATTCCTACATGGTATCAGATCTATTTGAGGGCGGCATCCATTAGTGATCCAAATCGTAAGCTGATACAACTACGTTAGATTGTTGTTTCCTTGATCTACTATTTTTTACTGCTTTCGGGCTCAGAAGACTGCTCTATTGTGTTAGGAGCATTTGTTCTAGTGATGAACCCCTTTCGTTTCACATGAAAAGGTTTCTAGTAGCCCTAGCTACGTCATTTTTAAGATCTGGAGGTATACAATCTTTATTTGTAGTTATAGCTATTCATCTATCTGTTTATTTCGGTTTATTTAGCTCTCTATTTTTTATTACCGAATCTATACCTTTCATTTCTGTGTATGCTCTTTTCCCTGCGACTCTGTGCGATCTGGGAAAATAAGAAATAGAAAGGAAGGATTTTTCTCATGTGTATGCTCTTTTCCACTGCATCTTAGTGTGATCTCGGAAAAACATTCAGGAAAATATTTAGTTTCCGACTAAAGCTAAATTCAAGCCGTAAGGTTTGTTTTTTTTTTTTATGTCCGTGTTGGGTTTTTTGGTTTTGTTTTGTAGGAAAAAAAGAGTTTTTTCAGGGAAGCACGCACCCAAAGCTTCAGTGAAAAAAACAAAAAACAAAAAACAAAAAACCCTTCATTTTTTCCAAAAATTACTAACCTTTTAAACTAGCTCACTTGGTCCAAATTTACTTTATGAGAATAGAGGTCTTGAGTTCAAGTCTTTCTTGTTGTTGTGTTACTTTTTCAAAAAACACATGTAGTTTATGTTTTGAAGTTACTTTATGTAAAAGTGTTCTCACCCATTATAAAAGTGTCTCACTTATAATTCTAAAGTCTCTTTATCTTTTATTTAAATTATAATTTAGTGGGTAGCTCATAAAGTACCATTGTAAAAGTGACTTTCACTTATTTATAAAAGTGAGTCAATACTTTTTTTTTAAAGTGAACTAATTATATTAAGTTTGGAAGGGGGGCAGGGGATTTTTTTTAAATATAACATTATCATTCATTTCCACACATTCACACACTTCGTCGGCATCTTCAACAACTTTTTTTCAAAAAGCCTTGACTTCTTCATCCAGAAGCCATTTTCAGAGCCTTCTTTTTTAATCAGCATAATTTTTTGAGATCTTTCCATTGGAACATTTAGTTTCAGCATCTACAACTTCAGTTTTTGTAAAAATGGAAAGTCCATGCCAAGTTATTCTTGACAACACCAACTACTTCCGATGGTGGTCCTACATTTTGGATTTACTTAGAAGTAAAGGTCTTTATAGAATAGCCTTAGGCCAAGAAACTAAACCTAAAGATGAAGATAAGGAAACCAAACGGAAAAATAGGCAAGATCAAGCACATGGGTTAATAGGGATGTCTATTTCTCCAGACCTTAGATTCCATATTGCAAAACTTGATACTCCTAATGAAGCAACGAAATAACTTACTAAATTTTTTGGAATTAAAAATGAGATTAGAGCCCATTAACTCGAAAATGAGTTGCTTACGTTGGACCCCAATAATTTTTCTTCCATTGAAGATTTTTTGTCTAAGTTCAAGACCCTTCGACTTCTCTTGGAAGGTGTTGATGTTAAGAAAGAAGATGGTAGCCTTATCTATTCCATTCTTACTAAAATGGGACTAGCCTACTCTGTGTTTGTTTCCACCTTTCAGTCTACTAGAGAAGCATTTATTTCTCAAGGACAAGACTACAAGTCCCCCTCTTTTGATGCCTTTTTTTTATTCTTTAGTAAGAGAACAAGAAAAACTTTTATATCTTGGTCTTTTTAATCTTGGAAACTCTTATGAGAAAGCCTTAGCCACCTAGCAGCAACCAAATTCAAAGAATCCTAAGAAGCAATATCTTAAAAAGAATAGTCCTAAACCAAACAAGGGTCCTAAGCAATTTCAGTCTCAAAATGAAAAATCATTTCAACAAAATGATAAGGCAAATAAAAAGAAAGGGAAGAAGACTGATAGACATTGCCACTTTTGTAATCGAGATGGCCACTTAGAATCCAAATGCTTTAAGAAGATGGAAGCCTTGGAAGCAGCAATGAAGAAGCATAACATCCATTTGGAGCACTCTTCAACTTCAACTTCATCTTCAGGAATAACACTTTCTACATGTGGTTGTCAAGCATCTCGGTCTGATTATGCACTAAATGTATATTATTCTTCTCATTCTCATGATTGGCTCATTGATTCTGGAGCTTCTTATCACATGACCAAAAGCAAAGCCATGTTTTCTTCTTTAAATGATTGTAACACCAAAAATATATATGTTGGTGATGATAGATCATTTAGTGTTGTAGGGACTGGAACTGTTCATCTAGACAATGGTAAATTTAATGATATATTATGTTTTCCAACCTTATCGTGTAACCTTCTATCTGTGTATAAGATAGCTCATTCAGGTGAAGGTAAAATCGTTGAATTTTCACCTCACGATGTTGTAATTAAGGACCTAAGAGATCATAGACAGATTTTAGCTACTGGAATTGTTGATGATTCTACAAGGTTGTATAAGTTTAACAACTTTGGGTCATCAAATCTTCCATTGGTATTTGTTGCTCAAATGATAAAGTGAGCAAACTTTGGCATGAAAGACTTGGTCACTTAAACTATTGCTCCCTTTAGAATCTATGTAAAGAAAATATGGTGACAAGTCTTCCAATGGCATCTTGCAGAGATGGTGTTTGTTCTAGATGTGTACTCAGAAAACATCATTGAGATAGTTTTGAAAAACATGCCTCTTGACATTCCTCAACCCCTTTATAGCTTGTGCATAGTGATTTATGTGGTCCACTTCCAATTGTTTCATTTTCTGGCTACAAGTATTTCTTAACTTTCATTGATGTTTTCTCTAGACACACTTCGATATACTTCTTAAAACTCAAGAGTGACGTATTTAACATGTTCTTGGCCTTTAAGGCCTTTGCTAAAAAACAATCTGGACATCAAATTCTTAAGCTAATATCTCATAATGGCGGAAAATATGTTAACAACAAATTCATCAACTTTTGCATTGAGAATGGAATTCAAATACAACATGTTGTTACATATACTCCACAACAAAATGGTGTAGTTGAAAGGAAGAATCACACCTTAAAGGAAATGGCTAATTGTATGCTTCAATCTAGAGGAATTAGTCTTAATTTTTGGGCAGAAGCAATTAACTGTGCAAATTACATAGTAAATCGCACTCCTACTAAGGTTTTAAAGAATATCACTCCAGAAGAAGCATGGAGCTCAATTAAACCAGCTATAAGTCACTTTTTTGTTTTTGAAAGTGAAGCATGGGCCCATATTCCAGATGAGAAAATTAAAGCATTAGAACCTAAGAGTGAAAAATTTATTTTTGTTGGATATTCTGAAGATGTCAAATGATATAGACTTATTCCACTTAAGTCCAAAAATTTTATCATTAGACGAGATGTAAAGTTTTCTAAAAATATATCGGCCTACGAGTTGAGTTCGGCGGATGTGCCACCTCTCTCTATCCCTTCTACTTCTAAAAATATTTCTTCTTCAGATTATGATAGCGAGGATGACAATCCTCCCCCACCTTCTCAAGATCCTCCTTCAGCTCCTCAACTTCCAAAATGGGTTCGTGCTATTTTGGATGCAACAAGTGCTCTTGCAGGTGATCCTATAGATCAGCGACATACATGTTCTCAGTTCGATAGAGCTTCTTCTTTACTGGCTCAAGCTTCAACGAATTATGATCCTAACACCTTTGCAAAATCTTCAGGCCATCTAGATTGGGATGCAGCTATGAATGAATAATATCATTCATTATTGGAAAATGATACATGGGATCTTGTTCCTCTTTCAAATGGGACAAAAACTTGTTAGATGCAAATGGGTTTACGAAACCAAGCTTGGACCAGATGGAAAAGTTGATAAACATAAAGCTAGTCTTGTTGCTAACATTTTTTCACAAGTTGAAGGCATTGACTATACTAAAACCTTCTTCCCTGTTTCCAAAATGAACTCTATCCGCCTTGTTCTTTCCCTTGGTCCATCTTTGAAATGGGAAGTCCATTAGATGGATGTTAAATCTGCCTTCTTGCATGGGGACTTGCATGAAGAAATCTATATGGAACAACCTCTTGGATATATACAAACAGACTCCAGCCTTGTATGTTAGCTTAAGAAATCCCTTTATGTTCTCAAGCAAGCCCCTTGGGCTTGGTATGCCAAAATGGATAGCTTTCTTTTAGAAACTGGCTTTTCTAGGTGTCATTATGACAATACTGTCTACACCAAGAAAGTGGGCAAGGCTCTTATCATTATTGTTCTTTATGTTGATGATCTTATCCTTACTGGTAGTGATCCCAACCTTATAAACCATGTGAAGTGTAGCCTTAGAAAGAATTTTGAAATTATAGAATTAGGACACTTGCATTATTTTCTTGGTCTTCAAGTATTTCAATCCAAGGAAGGTATTTCCCTTTCCCAGTCCAAGTATGCATGTGATATTCTATGCCATTTTCACATGGAAGACTGTAAGTCAACCCACTCTCCCTTTCAGTCTAGAGCCAAACTTTCAGTCACTTGTACTTCCCCTGAAGTTGATGCTACCTTATACCGTCAACTTGTAGGAAAACTTTTGTATCTGACCCATACTCGTCTTGACCTTTCCTTTGTTGTTGGCCTTATTTCTTGGTTTATGCAAAACCCATATGAAATTCATTGGAAAGCAGCTAAAAGAATACTTCATTATGTTCGAGGTACAGTTCAATTTGGGATTCATTACAGTGCAGAAGCATTTCCTCTATTGGTTGGTTTCACTGATTCTGATTGGGCTGGTGACCCTGATGATCGAAAGTCTACTGCAGGTTATGTGTTCACTCTTGGTTCAGAACCTATTACATGGGATTGTAAGAAAAAAAGTGCCATTTCTTCAACAGAAGTAGAGTATCATGGTGACATAGAAGCTAGTAAGGAAGCCCTGTGGCTTCGTCAGATCCTATCAGAGTTTGGATTTCAGTAGCAGCATCTGACTACACTTTGGTGTGATAATCAAAGTGCCATTCAACTATGCAAAGATCCAGTCCAACATCAGCATAGCAAACACATTGAACTGCACATGCACTTCATCAGAAAGCTCATTCATGACCATGTTCTTGAAGTACAATATTGTTCAACCAATGATCAATTTGCAGACATCTTCACAAAGGCCCACACAGAGGCGAAGTTTACTAAACTTCGATTTATGGTTGGAGTTCAGGAAGTTTTCACTAAGGGGGGATAGGCTCTAGTACCTCTTTCCTTCTCTTATTGTGTCATATTTGTAAATCCTTCAATCCTATCCCAAGTTGTTCTTAAGGGGGGATGTTAGGATATTCCGACACATAGGAAATAGTTAAATATAACTTGGTCTAGTGTAGAGTTAGGTAAAGTGTGTTTCTTTACTATGTACGTTTGTAACTTACAATCCGACAGTCACGATATGTAGTGATCCAACGGTTCATTCTCTCCTCGGTATTACCGACACTTGATCCATGGCTTAACACCCGATTGGTCCATGATCTCTATTTAAAGAGCAT
>APFE030449849.1:17616-29812 GCA_000404065.3 Pinus taeda | reverse complement strand
CCAGCCTTTTATAGGCTCCATTACATATAATACCACGGGCAGAATACCATGGGTGCACAATACCATGTGCCCCAAAACCATCACTATTTAACCTCGTCAACTTTTGACTCTATCCTGAGTCAAGTTTACCTAACAACTCCGCTGTGGCACCCGACCCTTCTATATCACAATTCGGCAATGTCTCTCCATGGGAGCCAACAGGCTGCTCTTGTTGATGCTGAGTAGTGATATCCACATCAATGCCATGTGCATTATGGCTGCCGTTCGGGTTGACAGGAGGGCTCCGATGCCCTACCTTTGAAGCATGGGTCCCCAAGCAAACCCCAAGAGGAGGGGCTTCAGAGTTTCGGTGAGCAGAAGGACCAGATCCCCTGTTCTGTAATGAACTGACCTCGGAAGCTGTAAACAGGGTATTGATTGGGGAACGTAAAAGGGTTTCTGGGCAACCCAAACCAACCGAAGGAGGATACCAGCTCTTCGGCGCTTTTCCTTTTAAACCCGACGCCGTTGCTTCCGCCAGCTCTTTTAATGCTGCAATATTCGCCGAAACCCTACCAAGATCTCCCTGAACTGTAGCCGAAACTCCAGCAGAAGAAACCGCACCGCCTTGGGGCAGGGGAGTGAGAAAATCCGCCGTGGGGAAAAAACCAAAGTCAGAGAGTTTTTTTGCCCCCAAAGAAATGTTCCAGGTTCTTTTCAGTTGGTTCCTTGCCCCACATGGATAATACATCTTCCAGGGATGGGTCAAGATCCACATAGTCCTCGGGGTTAACCATATTAAGCCAATAAACAATGTAACAGACGCCGACAGCGACAAACGGGGTTGACCCAAACTGTTATTCCCTGTTCCGATGAAAGCGACGAAAACAAAGACAAAGCGCCTGCTGAAGGAATATTGTGAAGGAAACTGCCGTCAGAAAAAAACTGGTGAAGTGATAAAGCAGGCCCGTGACCACAACTGGTGGAACCTCCAGCTGTCCCGAGGTTAGAAAGGAGGGTAAGCCGCCGGTAAACTGTACCTGCGCCCTGAAACGATCGTTGTCCGGTAGCTGCAAAACCTGCAGCTTGCTCCCAGAAACCGCGTCCAAAACCCTAACCTGCTCGAAAGGATCAAATTGTTAAGAAGCTTTAATAAATAAATTATTTTCACCACGTGAACTTGCTCACTTTTAATTTAGGTTGTTAGGAAATTATATATTACAGAGTAATGGAACACATAAAATATTGCAGAAATATAAACACAGAAAATGCATAAAACAAGAGAGACACACATATATGTGGTTCACCCAGTTTTGGTTACGTCCACGGAGAAACATCCAGTCCTTCTTTTATTATATTATCCAACAAACTGAAGAGATATAACCTACAATAGATCCGTTGTAACACCCTCTTCACTCTCAATCTCCTCTCTTTTCCTCACTTCGAATACAGATCTCCATAGACGAAATAGAATTCCCTCGTATATAGCGAGGGGTTGCCTTCGCAAGGTATACCTCCAGCTGAAACCTTTGAATAGAGAAGGTAATCAGGCTCCACACCCAATAATCTCCCACTTGGAGATTGATTATAGTAACTCCATCGTTGCTTCATTTGCTAGAAAATGACTACACTTTGGACCTGGCTATTTTTCATCTTCTTCATCGTTCTTGAAGACCAATTGAAACTGAGCAGATTCTTAGTTTCTCCCTAGTTACAACTTTTGTTAACATATCTGCAAGATTCTAGCTAGTGTGTATCTTTTCCAACTTCAACTATTCATCTTCCAATGCTGTCCATATGAAATGGTACTTGAGTTGTAAATGTTTAGTCTTGGAATGAAATACAAAGTTCTTTGCAAGATGTATGGCACTCTGGATATCAATGTATAACCTGCACAACTCCAGTGTTTTACCAAATTCATCTAGAAACCTTTGTAACCAAATGATTTCTTTACTAGCCTTTGTAGCAGCAACATACTTTGCTCCTATTGTTGAAAGTGCAACAACACTTTGGATTTTTGAAACCTAACTAATAGTTGTTCCACCTACAGTAAATACATATCCTGTAGTGCTCCTCCTATTATCTCTGTCACCTACCATATCTGCATCAACATATCCATGTAGAGCAATGTTTGAACCACCAAATCATAATGCTTGATTTGTGGTACCTCTCAAATACCTAAGATTCCACTTCACTGCCATCCAATGTTCTTTTCCTGGATTATTCATGTACGTCGTTACAACTCCCACTGCATGTGCAATATCAGTCCTTGTGTAGACCATTGCATACATTAAGCTTCCAACTATTGATGTATATGGAACTTTACACATATGAGCCATTTCTTCTTGAGCCTTGGGACATGCTTCCTTACTTAATTTGAAATAGATAGCCAAAGGTATATCAACTGGTTTTGCATTATGCATATTAAACCTTTTCAACACCTTTTCTATGTACTCACTTTAAGACAATGTTAATTTGTGATTCTTCTTGTCTCTAGTTATTCTCATACCAAGGATTTGTTTTGCAGCACCCAAATCCTTCATTGCAAATGAGTTTTCCAATTTCTTTTTGAGCACATTTATTTCCTGCATGTTAGAACCTACAACAAGCACGTCATCTACATACAATAACAATATAATATAGCTACCATCATTTTGCCATTTGAGATAAACACAATGGCCAGAGTGACATCTAGTATAACCTTGTTCAGACATAAACCTGTCAAATTTTAGATACCACTACCTTAGAGCTTGTTTTTAACCATAGAATCTCTTCTTTAACATGCATACTAGTTTCTCCTTCCTTTTTACCTCATATCCTTATGGTTTCTGCATATATATCTCTTTCTCCAAATCACCATGGAGAAAGGTTGTCTTTACATATAATTGTTTTACATCTAACTGCTCAATATGTAAATCTTCAGCAGCTACTAGACATAAAATAGTTCTAATTGAATTTAATTTCACAATAAGAGAAAATATCTCATCAAAGTCTATACCCTTTTTCTATGCAAACCCTTTCACCACAAGTCTAGCTTTATACATTTTCCTACCTCCATCTTCTTCCTTCAACTTGTAAACCCATTTATTCTACAATGCCATTTTACCTGCAAGAAACCTGACTAAGTCTCAATTCTGGTTATGTGCTAAGGATTCCACCTCTTCTTTCGTGGCTTGGTCCCACTTCTTCATGCTTTCTACCTGCAATGCCTCTTCATAACATTCTGGTTCACCAGAATCAATCAACACTACATAATATAATGAAGGAGAGTATTGTTCAGGCGGTCTACTTATCCTCGTAGATCTTCTAACACCACTTTCAGGTGTTTGAGGTGCTTGTTGCTGCTGTGGTTGTTGTTCTAGCTGTTGATCATTATCATTTTTAGGCACCATCGCTTTTCTAGTGATATCATCAAGCACTGTGTATTCTCTATTTTCTTTTTCCTGTAATTGATTCTTATACAAAACCTTTTCATTGAATATTACATCTCTGCTCCTAATGATTTTGTGATTTTTATAATCATATAAGTGATAACCAAAATCATTAACACCATATCCAATAAAGGTACATTTCTTTGATTTTGCCTCAACTTGTTCTATTTTCTTTATTAATGTGGACAAAGGCTTCACAACCAAAAGTCTTTAAAAATGAGTAGTTTACCTTTTTACATGTCCATGCCTCCTTTGGAATACCACCACCCAGGGAACTTCAAAGTCCTCTATTTATTAGATAAACAATAGTGTCTACAGCATCTTCCCAAAATTGTAAAGGTAATCTTGCATGCAGTCTCATGCACCTTGCACGCTCCATGATTGTCCTATTCATCCTTTTTGACGCACCATTTTCTTGTGGTGTTCCTGGAACTGTCTTCTCTCTGCAAATTCCATTCTCTGAATGGTACCTATCAAACTCTTTGCTGCAATATTCACCTCCATTATTTGATCTGAGACACTTCAACCTTTTCTCTATCTCACTTTCAACCAAGGCATTCCATTTCTTGAAAGTATCAAATACATCAAATTTATTTCGAATACAAAAAATCTAGGTTTTTCTAGTTGCATCATCAATAAAAGTAACTTAATAACGAGAGCCACCAAGAGATGATACCTGAGCAGGTCCCCATACATCTATATGCATAAGCTCTAATTTTTTGCTTTTCTTTTCTTTCCCAACTCTAAGGAATCTGACCCTCTCCTGTTTTCCATAAACACAATTTTCATAGAATTTTAAACCAACATGCCTCAAACCTGGCAACAAATTTCTTGAGTGAAGAATCTGCATCCCCTTCTCGCTCATGTGCCTGAGCCCATGATGCCACAATGCCGTATATTCTCCTGTAGAGGTTAAATAATTAATAGAATTAGAAATACGATTGCATAAATACAATGTACCAACATGT
This sequence comes from Pinus taeda, assembly GCA_000404065.3. Classification (NCBI taxonomy): domain Eukaryota; kingdom Viridiplantae; phylum Streptophyta; class Pinopsida; order Pinales; family Pinaceae; genus Pinus; species Pinus taeda. The sequence goes on along the minus strand of APFE030449849.1, from coordinate 25,434 downwards.
CCTCCTTTTGCGATTACCAAGGATCCTTTAGTGACCTTACAGGTTTTATCTGTGAAAGTACTTACGCAACCTTCACCTCCCAACTGCCCTACTGAAATTAGATTTTTCTTCAGATCTGCATCTTGCCTTACCTCCTTCAATATCCATTGATTTCCATTCTGTTGTTTTATGAAAAGTGTACCCATTCCAACGATTTTACAGGGTTTATCATCACCCAATCGAACCTGTCCAAAATCTCCTTGAACATAATAACGAAAATGTTTCTTATTAGGTGTGGCATGGAATGAGGCCCCTGAATCTACCACCTAGGCATCAATAATATTTTCTAATGAAAGAATCAAAGCATCTTGCAACACATCACCTATTACATTTGCTTCATGATTAGTTTCTTGTTGTGCACATCTCCTTCTTTTCCCTTCTGAGACTTGCAATCTTTCTTCAGGTGTCCTTTCTTCCCACATTTCTAGCCCACTATCCCCAATATGGAATTGGATCTTCCTTTTCTTGACTTACTGTGATATCCTAGGCTCTTTCCTCTTTCCATTTTTTTTCCACTAGTCTCTGAAGTCAAAGCATTGCCTGATGTCTCACTGGAGCTTTTCCATCGCATTTCCTCACTAAGGATTGCACCGACAACATCATCAAACTTTAAAGTACTAGATCCAGAGACATAATTATTAATGGCCATAACTAAGCCATTCCAACTTTTTGGCAATGAGCACAAAAATAACAGAGCCCTAACTTCATCATTAAAATTTACCCCTACAGAACTTAATTGACTTGTAACTGCATTTAAATCATTTAAATGGTCTACAATAGATCCACCTTCTGACATCTTCATATTAAATAAATGCTTCATAAGAAATAATTTGTTTGAGGAGGAGGGCTTTTCATATAGTTTGGCCAATGCCGACATTAAACCCTCTGTTGTTGTTTCCTTTGAAATATTAAACGCTACCAATGCCTCTAGGCACAACTGTATTGTTCCAAGTGCCTTTCTGTCAAGAATATCCCATTCCGTGTCTGTCATACTCGTTGATTTCTTTGTCTTTCCACTCAATGGTAGGTACAGGTCTCTCTCATACAGATAATCTTCCATTTGCACCTTCCACAACTGGTAGTTTTGGCCGTTGATTTTTCCAACCCTAAACCTACCATCTTCCACCATCGCTCCCGCTTGAATAGGGAACCCTTCTCTCCTACGAGTTTATCAGCCAAATAGACCTTTAGCTATGATACGAGTTGTTAGAAAATTATAGATTACAGAGCAATGGAACACATAAAATATTGTAGAAATATAAGCATAGAAAATGCATAAAAAAAGAGAGACACAGATATACATGGTTCACGTAGTTTGGGCTAAATCCACAGAGAAACAACCAGTCTTTCTTTCATTATATTATCCAGCAAACTAAAGAGATACAACCTATAGTAGATCCACTGTAACTCCCTCTTCGTTCTCAATCTCGTCTCTTTTCCTCAATCCAAATACAGATCTCCATAGACGCAATACAATTCCCTCATATATAGAGAGGGCTTTCCTTCTAGGGTAAAAATCCCTAAATTAAACATAACTTATACCGTCAGATCATGTACTTAACGAATGGCCCTGATTGACTAGAAATTACTTATACTTTTACAACACAAATTTACATCTATTTTTAGCTTCCGGGGCACTGCCCGCGAACCCCTGTCGGGGGTCCGCTGGCCACTGGACCCCCCAGCTAGGGGGGAAATAGTGCCCCTGGACCCTCGTGGGGGGAACATGTCCCCCCCACACCCCCCGCATCGAGGGGTGTACAGTATTCCTAGGGTATACATCCAGATGAAATCTTTGAATACAGAAGATAATCAGGCTCCACACCCAACACAGGCTCGCTTGTACTGTTGCTGATTGTTGATGCTTTAAACACTTGCTAGAGTTTTATGAATTGGTTGCTTGAACTCTTAGTTTCATGATTTCTTGATGACAATTACTTTGCTTGAATGCTTCACTGACACTTTGTGAATGCTTCAATCAACTTTGCACTGGCTCGTTTGTTGTAGATGTCATGCTTTGAACTTTCACACTTGATGTTGACACGCTTGCTTACTTTGTTACTTAAATGACTCACTCGCCTCCTTGGTTGTATGAATGACACACTCACTTGCTTTGATTGGTTGAATGACACACTCACTTACTTTGATTGTTTCAATGATGATTGCTTTCTAGATGGCTTGCTTGAACTTGCTTAATTGACTACTGACACTTGTGCTTTCTTGAATGTACTCACTCAATGTGTGGATTTTAAGAAAGGAAATCTGTCTAACACTGTTGAAAATACACCCAAAAGAGAAAGGAAAAGTTCAATCTTGATGACTCAGTTGAATACTTAGTTGACTTAATGTACTCACTTTAACAATTCAAATTAGGGTGTCGGTTACAATCGAGAATGCACTCATACAATTCAGTTAAAAAATGTTTATCTGCAAATGATACAAAAAATGTTGAGGGCGCTGATGTCATCTTGGCTTGAAATGCATGATTTTGTAGCGCCTTAACTTGATTGATTTGATTACATGATGTGAAATTTGCTTTCTTGGAAGATCATTTTATGAAGTTGATGATGTGATGCTTGATTGGATGTTGATGTAGAAATGTCTTTGACAACATGATTATGTATTGGTGCTTCTTGATTGCTTGTAGTTTGCTTGATTACATAAGCTTGAATGGAATTGATTATGTGCTCGCAATTCAATAATTTGTTGTGTGCTACATGTGCACCATATTAGAAACATACCACATGAAGGTTAGTGTCAAAACTAGACACAAAACAAAAACAATATCAAGAATCATGCGTCATCACAAAAATACACATGGTGTACCTAAGATCCCCTTATTTAGTTTTGGGCGGATCTAGGACACAACCAACACCAAAATGATATATATTATTTAAATATTGGAGTACATCAACCTTCAACTTCTCAAGCAATGACAATGTCACACTTGCAATCTTTGGAAGCAATTTGTCTTCAAAAACTGCCGGCACTGACTTAATCGCTCTCAAAATAAAACATTACTTTGGAGTGAGACAATGACTTTATCTCAAACAAGTTCACTTATCACTCCAAATTTACAAAATAGGCATGTTATGACTCAACAAAATCACTTATGACTCCCTTACACAAAAAATTACAAATACTCCTTATCTCTCCAAAAATTATCACTTATTAAAAGAAAACACCTTATTTATCTCACTTGTCCCTCCACACTTAATAAATGAACACTTATCTCTCCACTTTTAAAAACTGCACCTTCCTTTAGAGATGTTTATTACAATTCTATACCCTTTCTCACTCTATTTGTAAACTTAAAAAAAAAAAAAATTAATTCCCATTTAAAATAATTTTAATGAGCCACTTTAATAAAGTGAATTAAGGTTTATGGAGTTATTTGAAAAAATAACATGCATTCACAAAATTATATTGAAAGCTACTGCGGCACATGAAATTATTCACTAAAAGCGCCACCACTTTGAGTATTACCAAAAATTCTTCGCTACAATAAAACTCGCTCAACTACAGCTGAACTGCTTCCCATGAATTTGCGCCAATCCAATGAAATGTAATTGGACTAAGATATGACCAAGGAATTCCAAAGGAATCAACTAGAGTCAGAGCATGTGGTCGCAATTCATCACACAAATTTGCAATTTCTTTCCAGATCTTTTGAGATTGTTGTGGTGATAAATACCCATACCTGAGGAATGCAATATCTTCTTCAAGAGTGATCAAAGCATAAGTGTTCCTAAAAAGCCCAATGATTTCCTTCATAGAACTGGCAACAAACTTTTGTCTCAGCCAAGAAGAAAGAATCTAATACTACTCATTCAGAGAAATATCTCCCCAGGTCCACTATCAATTCATAGCTCAAGGTGAAAGCAACTGTTGTCATTGTGTCTTGGGAATCATGTTAAGATATTTCTCTTGCCAAACGTTCCAATAAATCACACTCCCTCAAATAGAATATATCAATTTATAACTCAATATTTTGCAATGTAGATGAATCCAGTATTGTTGTTGCATGAGTACATTGTTGTCTCCTTCAAATGTCGATTGCGCATCATATTCACCTTTCAAGTGACCTATACAGTTTTCTATTTTGGGACATATCAAAAATAATTTAGTAAGACAGGAATCTCCATCTCCAAGCTCATCAGAATAGACATCTACCAGAGGCTAGAAAATTTCAGAACAAATCTTAAAATTCTGCAGTTCTATTCCTTCATATTCCATCATTCAAAAAATTATACGCAGGCACAGGGTTAAGCACAACCTTCAAGCCGAGGCCCTAATTCAGTGACAGAACCATCGTTCCTCTCGCATTAGGGATTTGCAAATTCGGTAGACTTGTTGGATGTGATTAAAAAAATACATCAAAGTGCACATGCAAATATGTTGAAGAGTTTCACCTTGTGAAATTTACACAGGGAATGTCAAGTTAACGAGTATATCGACTTGAAGAAGAACTGTCCTAGCTCCAAATCTTTAATTCCAGGAAATAATCCCTGTCAATTTCCAGTTCTTGGGTTCTCGATTCTAGGAAAGACACAAAACAACACTTCAAACTAATTTCTTTGTTGAAGTTTTGCACAACACTAAAAACTCCATTAAATTGGTTAACTTCAACTTTCAACTCAATTTGGCAGCTTTTAACTAATCTCACCACAACTCCGATACCACATGAATAAAACTAATAAACAAATAATAGCACACACTCACAGTCATAAAATAAATATCAGACATATAGAAAAACATGGCAGAAAAGGCCTCAACCTTACATCATTTCTGACATTCTCATTATTAATCAATCCAATGTACAAAGAATGATAATAGTACAAATAAATACCCGAGGAAGTTGGTCTCAAGATAGTAGGTCTTTCTTGGACACTATGGTTGAGAAAATATCTCAATAGCACACTAATCTAGGAGCCTAACTAGTTGGAGAAAATCTCTCAACCAACTAAGCTTAAACTGACTCCTAGCCATGAGGAACAAACTCAATCTAGAAAGGTAGGATTAGATCCTAACTTTCATTATTTTAATTAATTTAATAATTTGGACTTAGAATTTTTTTTATTGTGAGAGTGAGGCTAACAAGGCGACATAACTACATAGACTCTGAAGCGATGGAGTTGAGGAAGTAAGGCATCATAACTCGATTATGGAATTTGGAGAGCCCTGTATTGGGGTTGGGGATTTTCCCATTTTTAATCATGTGTTCAAAATAAACAAACTTAGATGTTACAGGACGATGATTATTTAAATATGAACTTAAAGACAGGAGGGGGTCACACCTACTTCCAGAATGCTCTTGCTGACAGGTGTTGTTGGGTCCCTATAATACTAGTGATTACCCCATTACTATTGTAGTTGTACCCCTTATTAATATTGTTGTGCCCCTATTATCGCCATATTATTATTACTGTGCCCCATAGAATCCCTCTATTGTTATTTTTGTGGCTTTATATTTTTTTTGTTAGGTTGGTTGGGTTATATTATGACTCCTTAGACTCCTATTTCTAGAAAGGAGGTTTTGTCATTTGAATCATCCAAGAATTGTTCATTTATGTAATATAAAGGAGGTTTCCCCCTCAAAGAGGCTGGTATTGGAGCTTTGGATTCTAGGGTTTTGCTGCTCCAAACAGGTCATCGTGGCATGTTCGCTAAAACTTTTTTTCTTCGATGTTTAAAAAGAAGAAAAAACCAATTTGAGATGAAATCGCACTGAACCTTGGGTCAGAATTTCAGAGATTTTTGTGCTATATTTGTAGAGATATGATCTGAGGAAGTTGGTCTTTCTCCAGAATCCTGAATTACATTCCAAATAGGTGACCTGGGGAAAATCATCATAACTTTCTCTCTAAGCATCCGATTGAAATTTTGTAAGAAGGTATAGAAATAGGATGGACTGTAGTTTCTTGTATATAATTTTTAGAGTCAAATGTAGAAATAGGGACATGTGGGACGTTGTACAAGATCGATCTACTAAATTTGTCTATAATCAAGTGACTATGGGATATTTGGCATAACTCTTCATTGGAGAATCCAATTGGGGTCAAACTAGTGACATTGGAAAGAGGACATAGAGGGCTACTGTAGGTTGCAATTTCAAAACTAGATGATCCGAAATTACAGAGATACATCAGAGGAAATATCAAGCTCCTACAAAGTGAAGAAAGGTGTGTAGATTTTTTTAATTTTTGCTTAAGCCTTGTTTGACAAATTATTTTGAAGGAATTCAAAGGGCATAGTAGAGCATTAGTATCAGTAATTGATGCCCTGAGGAAAGAAAATGCAAACACCTAGTAAGCAATCTGAAAGCTCTAGCCTGACTCATGAAGAAGAGGAAGAAATGCTACATGATATATCAAAATTACAAGACCAAGTGCAACAAATTTCACTCTCAAAAAAGCTAACAGAAGCTAAGATAAATGGCATGAAATCTAAGGTAAAGGGCATGGAAGCTAATATTGACGATTTGAAGATAGATTTGAAGGTAGATTTGACAAATTTTCTACAAGAAATACTTACTAATGGTGGAAGGGTAGTAAAGGAAAGATTTGAAGGTAGATTTGACAAATTTTCTACAAGAAATACTTACTAATGGTGGAAGGGTAGTAAAGGAAACTCATGATACGAACAAAAGAAATGTTAATCATGATTTCATAGACTCTAATGTTGGATCAAAGACCCGCCATATTCCAAAAATCGATATGATGAAGTTTGATGGCAAGGATCCCGCAACATGGATATTACAAATGGAGCAATTTTTCGATCTCAATAATGTGAAAACACACAAAAGGTACGTATTGCAACTTTATATTTGGAACCAAATCAGTTTGTATGGTATCAATTGCTTTGCTCTCGTAAACAAATTATTACTTGGGCAATTATTACGGAAGAATTGACAGAACATTATGAGGATACAAAAAGCAACACTTTTTTTAGCCAATTGATAAGTCTCAAACAAAAGGGTTCAATAATGGAGCACATTGAGGAGTTCCAAAAAATTGAACATAAGGGTAAAAGATATTCCAGAGGATCATAGGATTGATGTGTTCATAGGGTCTTTAAAGGATAATATCCAACATGATGTTCGCCTTTGGGAACTTGATTCATTAAAGAAGGCATTCAGGTTAGCAAGAAAAATGGAAAGCAAAATTATGGCAACCAGGAAGTATACCACTCACAACTATAAAGATGGAAGTGTTGTTGCCCCTAGTCTTCCACAACCTATAAGGTTGACACCACAACAATTGGAAGAAAAAAGAGCAAAAAGGGCTTTGTTACAGTTGTGATAGCAAATACACTAAAGGTCATAAGTGTGCTGAGAAGAAATTAGTCTACATAGATTGTGTTGTGAAGAGGAGAAGAAGAAAAGGAGTAAGAAATGTCAAAAGAAGAGGATATACTCCAGGAACAAAGCCTAGATGAAGAACAAATGAATACGACCATATCTTGTAATGCATTGGCAGGAATTACCACTCCTCAAACCATCAAGGTAGAAGGACAAATCAGGAAGAAAAAGGTAATAGTGTTGATTGATTCAGGAAGTACTCACAATTTTATTCATTGTAAGGTAGCAAAAGAATTGAATTGCTTCTTATATCCAGCACCAGAGTGTCAAGTGATGGTTGCAAAATGGAGGAACAATAAATTGCTCTGGAAAGTGCCATAATATCAAGCTATCCATGGGAGAATATGTATTGACTAGCCCAATGCTTTCCATTCCAATGGGAGGTGCTGATGTTGTACTAGGAGTCCAATGGCGACAAT
>APFE030449849.1:753-16034 GCA_000404065.3 Pinus taeda | reverse complement strand
AATTTGTGTTAGTATTTTTTGATGATATACTAATCTACAACAAGTCTTGGAGGGATCATGTTGAACATGTTGACAGGGTCTACAACTATTGGAGGAGAAACAATTATATGCAAAAAGATCCAAATGTTTCTTTGGAGTACAAGAGGTGGAATATCTGGGTCATATTGTATCTCATGAAGGAGTTAAGGTAGACCCTAGCAAAATTAAACCCATTAAGGAATGGAAAATCCCCACATCCATAAAGCATCTGCGAGGATTTCTCGGGTTGACAGGGTATTATTGCAAGTTTGTTAAGAATTATGGGAGAATAGCAGCACCTCTAACAACACTATTGAAGAAAGATGCATTTTCATGGACGCCAGAAGCAACAAAGGCCTTCGAACATCTTAAAGAGGCAATGTGCCAAGCACCTGTCTTAGCTACACCGGACTTCACAAAAACCTTTATTGTGGAATGTGATGCTTCAGGAAATGGAATGGGTGCTGTTTTAATGCTGAAAGACCCATGGCTTTTGAAAGTCGTCCAATCAAGGGAAAGTTTTTAAGCAAAGCTATTTATGAGAAGGAAATGTTGGCAATACTCCATGCACTTAAGAAATTGCAACCCTACCTAATGGGAAGACACTTCAAGGTAAAAACGGATCATGATAGCCTTAAATACTTTTTAGAACAAAGATTATCCTCTGAAGAGCAACAAAAGTGGCTCACAAAGATGTTGGGTTATGACTTTGAAATCATCTACAAAAAAGGGAAGCAAAATGTGGTGGCAGATGCACTCTCAAGAAATGATGAGGATGTGGAAGCATTGTTGTGCGCCATTTCTATTATCTAACCTGCTTGGATAAATGAAGCAAGGGAGGAATGGAAGAATGATGAAGAAGTGTGGGCACTTATTCGTAAGTTACAACAAGATTCCAGTACGCCGGATACATTTAGCTGGCAAAATGATTCGTTATGGTACAAAGATCACTTATACCTCTGTAAGAATTCGCAGCTAAAACAAAATATTCTTATGGAATTGCACACTTCTCCCTTAGGAGGGCACTTGGGATTTTTAAAAACTTACCACATGGTTAAGAAGGAATTTTTTTTGGGATGGTGTTAAATAAAATATTCAAAAGTTTGTGGGGGAATGTTTGGTTTTCCAACAAAATAAAGTTGAAACAATTAAGACACCGGGTCTATTACAACCTTTATCCATTCCAAGCCAACGTTGGGAGGAGGTTTCAATGGATTTTATCACAGGTTTACCCAAGTCTGAGGGAAAGAGTGGCATCATGGTGGTAGTTGACAGACTTCCAAGTATGCACACTTTTATGCATTATCACATCCATTTAAAGCCAGTACAGTTTCTAGTGCATTTATGGAAACAATTCAAAAGCTACATGGAAACCCAAAGATTATTGTAGTGACAGAGATCCCATTTTCACTGGAAATTTTTGGACAGAATTATTTTCTTGTCTTGGTACTCAGTTAGCTCATAGCTCATCTTATCATCCTCAATCTGATGGGCAAACTAAGATAGTAGGCTAATGTTTGGAAGGATATCTTCGTTGCTTTGTATTTGATAAACAGACACAATGGGTCAAATGGTTTCCTCTGGCTGAATGGTGGTATAACACTTCCTTCCATATAGCAAAAAAATGACCCCATTTATGGCACTTTATGGATATCAGCCACCATCCATCACATCACATTTAAGAGAAAATTCCAAGGTTCAGGCAGTGGAACATCACATCGAACATCAACAACAAGTCCTCCAACTCTTAAAGTATAACCTCGTGTTGGCACATAATAGAATGAAACAACAGGCAGATCAACATTGCAGCGAAAGAAGTTTTGCTGTAGGTGATTGGGTATTTCTAAGGTTACAACCATATAAGCAAATTTCCCTCAAGCAAGCTAAGAAGGATAATAAATTATCGCCAAAGTATTATGGTTCGTACAAGGTGTTGCAAAAGATTGGTACTATGGCATACAAATTTGAGCTTCCTGCAGCTTCTCGATTGCACCCAGTTTTCCATGTTTCATGTTTAAAGAAGGTTATAGGTGATGGGCTCCGAGTTCAAACAATATTGCCAAAACTTGACGAGGAAGGAAAAATTATATTGGAACCAGAAGTAGTCACGGAAACAAGAACTCGACAACTACGAAATCGATCAATTTCAGAGTATCTTATCAAGTGGAAGAACTTATCTGTTGACGATTCTATATGGGAGGATGAGAATTTTATACAAAAGCATCCAGAACTACTCAAGCATTGATGACAACACTTTTTTGAAGGAGAGGGGCATGTTGGGTCCCTATAATACTAGTGATTACCCCATTACTATTGTATTTGTACCCCTTATTAATATTGTTGTGCCCCTATTACCCCCATATTGTTATTATTGTGCCCCATAGAATCCCTCTATTGTTATTTTGTGGCTTTATATTATTATTGTTAGGTCGGCTGGGTTATATTGTCACTCGTTAGAATCCTATATATAGAAAGAAGGTTTTGTCATTTGAATCATCCAAGAATTGTTCATTTATGTAATGTAAAGGTGGTTGCCCCCTCGAAGGGGCTGAATTTTAAGGAATTGATCTATCTTTTCTATCTTTTTCTTGAGCTGGCTTCATAACAAGTGTTTTCAAGGGGATGAAAATGTTGGTAGAAAAGGGGGATCCTCGGAGTACTCTCAAATGCCTAGTTTGGGGGATAAGTGACGAATTGAAAATGGTGCTACAAGGTCAATGTATCCCTAAATCCCCTCAAAACATTAAAATCGTCATTCCTAGAAGATGTCTAGAAGATCGTAGGAGACAAATGAGAGATCATGCTTTTATATGTAAGTTTATAGGAATTTGGTCGATGGAGAAGGAATTGGAGCCTTGGATACAACAAAATTTACAACCAAAGGGAGATGTGGATTTGAGACTAGGACTGAAAGGTTGTTTCATAGTTATCTTTTCTAACCTTGAAGACAAAGCTAGGATATTTGAAAGGGGACTATACTTCCTTAACAATGTGGGCCCCTATATTAGGCACTAGGAAGATTGTTTCAATATGGGTAAGGAGGAATTCACTAAAGCATCGATATGGGTAAGATTGTACTCTTTACCACTAGATTTCTAGGTATCAGAAATTGAAGAAGGCATTGGGCGGGCCATTAAGACATTTTTTCAAGGTATTAGAGGTCACAAAAAGAGTGAAAAACATGTCATATGCTAGGTTATGTGTGTATATGAATATCTCACAACCACTACCAGATTCTATAGAGCTAAACTACTAAGATGAGATCTAGAAACAACCTTTGGATTATGCACATGGCCCATTCATATGTAGGCTTTGTCATGAGCATGGTCACTTGATAAGAGATTGTCCACTAAAAAAGGAACGAACAAGGTTTTGGAGGTCAAATGGAAAATGTTGGCTTTACCAAGGTCATTATGCAAAAAATAAATCATAGGAGCAATGCCTCCTATAACAAAACGGGACTAGAGGAGAAGAATTCCTTTTCGACACCATAAGATATGGAAGAAGACACTCAGAACATGGAAGACATCCATATAGATATTGTTCACGTAGAGAAAACTCAGGACAATAGTGTGTTAAAGAATTTGGTGGAAGAGGAGGAAGATATATATGGTTGTGTTGAATTTTATCCACTCCCATGTTTTCATGAAGTGTCTCCTCTACTAAGGAAAAACTGTATGACCTCTCATAAGAGGAGAGGGTATTAGTTCCAAATATGAAAGAGAGATCTATGAAAATGCTTATATGAGGTGGAAAACAAAGTCATTAAACTCAATAATGTACCCCTTATCTCAATCCTTTCAAGCTATTAAGGACAAGAGGAAAGAAATTCTATTGAATGACCTTACTAAAGAACCTAGGAAGAAGATGAATAAACTGGAGAAGGAAGCAAGACAAAACACTAGAGAGAACCAGGGTAATATGAAACAAACAGTAGCTCAGACAGAGAAGTCACTACCTTTTCTTAACTCAACATCATGAGAATTCTTTTGTGGAACATAAGAAGGATCAATAATAAAGGAAACCACCTAGATTTTAGGGATAAAATAAAAATTGAAAACCCAACGACTTTTATACTACAATAAACAAAAATATTAGGGGATAAAATGAATAATTTATTTGGCATTTTCTATAAAGGATGTGAATCCATGTGTATCGATGCCCGAGGCAGCACATGAGGCTTAGCTATTTGGTGGAACCCACATGAAGTGGTATTTCAATTCTGGATGGTTTTTCCTCAAATTCTCACATGATGATTTATGTATATTGGAACAAAATATTTTGGTTCTCTAAAGGAAGTCCTCGACCCTCCAAGTACGAGGGACAAGTAGGTTTTTTTGCTGCAAATGAAAAATATGGTAGGAAATTCCTTTTGAATTTAATATCATCATATCACAATAGGAGAAAAAAGCTGCCCTTGAGAGGTTAGACAAAGCATCAACTGATTTTGACAAGATCGTAGATAATTTGTACCTCCTAGATATCCAACGAATAATGGGATTTTTACCTAGAATTATCATCACAAAGGCACTAATCACATAGATTGTTGTTTGGATCCTTTCTTTTATGGACAAAGTTTTACAAAAGGATATATTTATCAAAGCCTCAATTTTACCATGCATGGGGTCAGATCACTAGTCTATTCCATTGGAAATTTATCTGAAGGAAGACCCACTAAATCAGCCTTTTACCTTTTAAATCTGTTTCCTTCAATCGATTGGTTTTTTATATTTTCTAGGGAAATGGTGGAAGGAGCTTAGTATTAGAGGCACCAGCAAAATGCACACATTTCAACTAAATTGAAAGTGTTGAAGCATAGGATAAAATTTTGGAATAAGAGCATCTTTGGGAATATATTTGAAGACAAGAGTGTTGGAAAGTAAAATTTCAGCCATCTAACAAAGAATTATTCTAGAAGGTAGAACCTCAAAGCTGATAGTAGAAAAGGTGGAGACCCTACAAAATTTAGACGAGATAAGGAAATAAGAAGAGACTCTTTGGAAGCAAAAGTCTAGGATACAATGGCTCAAGGAGGGTGACCATAACTCAAAGTACTGCCACAATGTTATGATTTATCGTCATCATAATAACATAATTTTTTCTCTCATTGGAAAGGATGGGAATAGGAAATTAAAACACCAAGATATAGAAAATGAATTGGTACATTATTTTAATCACCTTCTTATGGAGGATAATTTAAAAAGAAAATAAATTATAAATATAACGATTCAACATATACCAAGAGTGATTAATAATAATAATAATTCATTAATGAGATTAATATCCATCTCTGAGGATGAAATGGTGATCATGAACATGCCAAAGAATAAGTCACCTAGACCTGATGGCTTCACAACAGGATTCTTTTAGGAATGTTTGGGTTATTAGAAGAGGAAATTCAAGAGGTAGATGTGGAATCAACATGGTTGGGATCATTGCATCCAACACTCAATGATATGTTCCTCGCATTAGTCCCAAAAACAAGTGCCTCAGAAATTCTAGAGGTTCCATAATAATTGCTCTATGCAACATACTTTATAAAATTATTTCTTCAGTAATAGGTAATTGATTGAAACCACTCCTTCCATTATTAGTCTCCCCGTCGCAAAATGGTTTGATAGGAGGGCATTAAATTGCAGATGGCATTATTGTGGTGTAAGAAATTATTCATTCTTTGAGGACATCAAAATCACCAGGTAGGATCACTAAATTAGATTCATTGAAGGCCTATGTTAGAATTAGCTGGGAATTTTTATTTTAGGTCCTCCAAGCTTACAGTTTCTCTGAGCAATGGATAAGGTGGGGATGTCCCTTATCTCATCAATATATTTTTATACTTTGATTAATGGCCCACATTACCAGACTATTCATCCTTCTATAGGACTCTCGAAGGTGATCATTTATCACCATTCCTATTTATTTTAGCTACTAAAGGACATGGCAGAATGTTTCAAGAAACTGGTGAATGAGGATTCATATATGGTATTCGCCTGTATGGGGCTAATCTTCCTATCTCTCATTAACAGTTTGTTGATGACGTTATATTTTTTGGTTTACCAACCTGGAGAGAGGTGAAAAGAATGGGTAGGATTTTACAAAATTGTATCGAAGCCTCATGAACTACAGTGAACATTGGCAAATCAAAAATGTTTTTCCTCAATTGTCCATAGATAGTTCACAACAAGTTAATTTGGACTTTGGGTTTTAATAAAGGGCATATGCCTTCAAAGTACTTAGGAATACCTATTGTATTTTCCTATAATATGGAATATATCTAAGAAGAACTTATAAAAAGAACTCGTTGTAATGTGAATAATTTGACTTTCAGAGCACTCGACTTCCCAAGTCACCTAATATTGACAAAATAAATTTTACAAGCATTACCAAATTACCACTTATAGGTAATTCTCATTCCATATAATGTGTTTCATCAATTAATATTACTTTGGCTTATTTATTTATGGGGAGGCTAAGCTAAAACACATAAGTGGGCATTGGTAAGGTTGAATAAATTTGTTGAACCTAAAAGGAATGGAGGATTGGATCTTCAAGACCCCCTCCACATCAGTAAATATTATGATATGAAGTTGTGGTGGATATGATACACGGAGGTTCCCAAGTTTGGAAACAAATATGGTCTCATAAGTACAAATCTTTTCATTCACAGGTCGACAAATTACAATTTGATGGAAGATTCAAAGGTTCACAGGTCTGGAATTGGGCATAGGAAGCAAAGGATGTCACGAAACAAATTTCCTTCTTGCAGATTAGTATAGTAAGCAATACGTTATTTTGGGAAGACTCATGCTAGCAATATCCATGCCTAGGGAAAAATTACAAGTATTACGCAATCCCAAGGAGCCTTGAAAGTGGTCGATTTTTGGAATGTTTCTGATACGAAGCATGATTGGATAAAATGGAAAACCATAGGAGATTGGGCACATTTTAGGGATTCTCTCCCATGGGAGGAATTCCATGAAATCCTCATTTGTATAATTATATGCATTTCTCCTAAATAGGACATGCCATGTTGGGGGATGTTACAAGATGGATCATTTACTTTAAAAGAAGCATACTTCGTCTTAGCGGGTCGTCACTCACAACATGACACCAACTTTTAGAATAGAATTTATAAAAAATGTCGATTGCCAAAATTTTCAGTTTTATTATGGCTAGTAGCTTGGGGGTGCACCCGAACTTGGCACCGTCTGTGAAGGAAAGGCTTTGAGGGCCCATCGATGTGCACATCATGTTCACAAGTTTTGGAATCAGTACATCATCTTCTAATCACTTTTTCTTATGCCAGGAAAATGTGAGTTTATTAAATAGATATTCATATGTGCTTTACCATGTTCACAAAATATAACTACATGGATAGATGACTAGTTTGGGAAAAATATTAATAATGAGAACTTGGGATTTAGACATGGTTTTTTGTCCATGGAATTTGTGGAAGGAGAGAGATTTAAGAATATTTGAACGAAAACATAGGTATATGTCAATTTTATAGGAAATCGCACTTAATTGTATCATAGAAACAGTGATGGTTCTCCCTCTGGACTCCAAAGAAGATCAAGTTGATGATTTCGAGGCTCTCATTCTAAAGGGAATCAATATACAATGTAACATAGTCACCGTTAAGCCTTCCATAGTTCTCAAAAGAGAAATCTCTGTTGAAAATTCCTTCTTCCCTCCAAAAGTTTTCATCGAATTGAGTTTTGATAGTGCCTCAAAAGGAAACCCAGGTGATGCAATATTTTGAGGGATTTTCAAGGATGAGAATTTAGATCCCATCGATGTCTATGCTTTATCTTGCAGGCTGACCATAAACAACCTTGCATAATTTAGTTCTTTGGAGAAAGGGATTTAAATAGTTGTAAGGGAAGGGTTTAGGTTGATTCAGATCCATCATGACTCTGATATCATGATTCACTTCATAAACAGGCTAATACTAAGTCATCCTCTAGGGAAATTAATTCATCATTGACACTTATAGGAGGTGGTGAGCAATATCAAAGACTTTTTGATTAATTTCGATTATGTTATTCACATGCACAATCATTGGGAAGGTAATAAGGTGGAATATTGTTTAGATAACTAGCAAAGCTCAGGCCAACATGTCTCCTTGGATATGGCATAATAAGAATTGACACGTAGGGAAGTCTTCCAGGAAGTAAAGCACTATGTGGAATACGATAAGTACCTAGTTGAACATACGGTCCCCAATAGGGGTGATCTAATGACATCAAAATATCAACCCCAAGAAGAGGTATGATGCTCGCTTTCGATGGGAGGTTTCTGGTGAGAGGAACTATTGGCATGCAAATTGATTTTTTGGAAATGGAGGTGGCGGCCCTTGGAGATAGAGTTGGGCTATACACTTTGCTCTAGATGGGTTGCATGTGGAATATCCTTTGTTTCCACATTGGAATCCACCAACCCAGGTTTTTTCGTTTCAATTTCCATGCAATGAGAGCTTGGGGTTTTCTTTGTGTCCATGTTTTCTTTAGTGCATTTCATTTTTTCACCTCAAGAATGGATTGTCTCTCCCATGTAGGGTTGGATGGGGGAAGGAACTTCTCTGACAGGAGGAGAAAGTTCATTAATGACCTCACTCTCATGAAATCACTTGGGATGGCTGAGACATGGTGTAAGAAATACACTTGGCTTCCGTCAAGGGAGTTTTAAAGGGTGTGGTGCATTAATGGTATCAGATACATCACATTCCTATCTATTTATGTAAGCTCCACAATTTCTCTAGGGTGGCAGAAAGGTGGTAATTATGCGGTTGACTTTCTTTTGTTCTAGCATTTTCGCTCTCATTGGTGGTCACCAATTGATGTGTCATAGTCACGAGAGGTTTGAGTGCTTGTGTTGTGTATTGTTTGTAGGCATTCTGTGTAAATTCCTCCTCAACAACAAGTACCTAGCTGCAAGGGTGGTCCTCCAGGGGCATCCGCTTCTAGGCATCAATGAATATTTGGTTGGGAATTAGTGGAAAATGTTTTTGACTCGGCTTCCCTAAGGCTAGAAAGGAGATTTTGCATTTGGAAGCTAAGGAGTTTGGGGATTGCAAATATCATTCTAATTCATAAATTGGTGCCAATACCCTCCAATGGGTTCCAAATCGAGGCATGTTCTAGAAGAGAAGACTACATTTCCTCCACTCTATAACACTACACCATCATATGGAAACACTACTCAACATGGTAATTCTGACAAACAGGTTGACAACTATATGTTCCTTATAGGAGAGGAAGAGATAAAGAGAATACTTGGAGATATCAAGTACGATTTGGATGATATAGTGGTTAGATTAAATCGAGTGGAACACTTCATGGTCTTAGACTCAGAGACATGTCCAATGACCATCAGTCGAAGGTGCAGTATTCAATGTTCCACCTTTGAACACTGCACATGCAAATCCTTTCCTCACTCACTAGTTATCATTTTGGGCTAGTGCGTCCACCTTGCATATTTTCTAGTTCTAGTTGTTGGAAGCAACAAGATTGTTGTATTTTTTTGTTATGTCAGTGGTATTTAGATATGTAATTCTCTCTATATGTCTACTTTCAATAATCCTTTGAACAATATCTTTTTTGATTAAGCTAATCTAGATGATAACCATGATCCTCCAATATGTACTGGACATGAAAGTTTATCAATGTAATTTTTTTATATCAATAAAAATCAATTTACAATATTTACTAAATTGATATCAATAAAAATCCATTTACAATATTTACTTAAAAAAAATGATTGTAAATGGAATAAAACAGTGCACTTGCAAAGCATAAATGAAATTGCACAACATTGCAGGTAAACCATGGAATAAAACACTGAACTTGCAAAGCATAAATGAAATTACGCAACATTGCAGGTAAACCTAGGTAATTGCTGAGGAACAATATAACAAAAAATAAATAAATGTTAATATTTATACAGACATGCCACTCTGCAACTTGCAAAGCACAAAAGAAGTTGCACAAAAATGCATGTAAACTTAGGCAGGCCCGGAGGAATGCCATAATAAGAAATAAATAAATATTAATATTTATAAACAGCCACTCTGCTTGCTCTACTGCCCATTGTTGCCCATCTTTTTTCCACGAAAAATTATACAAATACGACCTTTATACGTACGTAACGGGCACCATTGTCAATATGGACAGAGACGGTATTTTAATACGAGAAAGGAGGATCGATTAATTCGTGGCCACGTGAGGATTGGTTTCAAAATGAGAATGTTCAGTTTCACATCACCATAATTAACCCAGCCTGGCCAACAATGATCGATGAAGTCCCGCACGAATATGGTGTAAACCATAGTTACTGAATGGAAAAATTTTGGAGAGTATGTATTATAAAGACACTTGTTTTTCAAAATTTTAGAAATTGAAAGAAAAATAATTATATTCAAATTTTTAAAGGAAATTTATTAAATTTTTTTCTCACAAAATTAGTCATGTTTACTTATATCTAACAATGACTTCTGTTGTCTAAGATGTCACAATTCCTTTTATTTAAGATGATCAAAACAAATGAGGGACAAACTAAAACATGTAAAGAAAAAATTAGGAATGAAAACTCAAAACTAGTAAATTTACGTTTCTCATTCAACAAATCCATATAGCTTTGAAAATGTAAAAAAACATACTCATTTCTGGAAAGAAAATGCATGCTTTAGTTAAAAGTTTGAAATAACCCTAAGTTTAATAAATGAATCTAAATTATCAACTAATAAATCAAGTTCTAAAAACAATGACATATCATAATATTAAATTCAAAGTTTAGATGATTATATAAAAGTTTGATGCTAGTATTATCAGATTTTCTAAATCAATTTAAAACTTCAACTTCATTTAACTAATCTATATCAAGACCAAATTTCTTCAACAATAATAGAGAATAATATTAACAAAACAATTTTTTATTATTATAAAGAGTAGGAAAAATATTTATTTGAATTAATTATTTAGTTAATTTTTTTAAATATAAATTTACCTTATTTTAAAATCTGTAATCTATATATATATATATATATATATTCACCTCCGTATGTTTTAAATATTTTTAAATATAAATTTACTTTCCTCACTGTAATATAGAAATTTCTGGTTTTTACTAAATAAATCCCATTCTTTTGGGGTGGGACATCCTCAAAAGAAAAGAGGAGAAATATTGTTCTTTTGAGTGGGACATCCTCAAAAGAAAAGAGAAGAGAAATATTGTTCATAGGGAAAGATACCTCCTTGTTACCTTATCCTTAACCCCTGGTTTGTAAGTCGGTTTGGACGGATTGCAAAAAAACAATAAACCCAATCCTTTCAAGGATCTCTTGATCTAATCCTTAGTTGGCCACTGAATCATTCTTTCCAAGATTGACGAAACTCAGCGATCCGGTTCAGAGCGATAGTGAGAGGAAACTAAACACGTACCATATTGAACTTCACGAATTAGCAGACGCATCGAACCGAAGCCACCAATATTCGTATTTTTTTGGGCCAATTCGCCCGAATTTGGTAACTACGGTGTAAACAATTCCCATCAGCCTATTATTTAAACTGGCCGTGCCAATCTAATTGTCTAACCATCTCCCATCAGCCTATAATGTAAACTGGCTGTGCCAATCTAATTGTCTAACCATCTCCCATCAGCCTATTATTTAAACTGGCCGTGCCAATCTAATTCTCTAACCATCGCTGAGATCCTGGTAACAACAATGGGCTTGCAACGGCCAACTTTCGTCCATATGGCAGAGATTTCGTCGGCGGAAAGTCCACTGGTCGATTTACGAATGGAAAATTAATAACAGATATATTATGTACTTGCTGCTGCATATATAAGAGAGAAATTTGTTAGGGGATTGAAAAGAATGATGGTTACGGAGAAGGGATAAGAAAGAACTTTGATAGATGATTGAAAAGAATGATCGTGAATAGCGAGTGTGGCTTATTTTAAGTGTGATTTTCTAGTTATTTTTCCGAAATGTGATTATCTTAAGTGCGATTTTTCAGTTACTTTTGGAGTATGTTTACTCAAATATATATTAAATAAATATGCCAATAATTTCCAATTAAATATACCAGTGATTTCAAGACTTACAATACATAACCAAAAAAATATTAAAAATATATAAATTTAACCCTTCAGTTTTTCATTATTTTTAGATTTGAAAAAATAGTAAAAATAAAAAATAAAAAATATTTGTTTAAATAAAAACGGTTATAAAATAAAATAACATACAATAAATTAAAATGAACGAATGTAAACGATAATTATCCATACCCATGGATATTATTGTTTAAAGGTTGTAGAACAAAAATTTATTCGGGGGTAAATAAGATCACTTGTCGTCTTGTTTTATATGTCCATTATCTTTAAGAGGTTGTTTTGGTTTTGATTAACATTTAAAACGTTTCATCATCTTTTTATCATTTTTATATTGATTAATTTGAAAAAAATTATTTTATAAATAAAGTTAAGATACTCAGTTTTTTATATAATAATAACAACTATAAAATAGTAAATAAATTCATCTTATAAATATTTGAAAATGAAATTGTTTCTTTACTTTGGATAATTGCAATGTTCTATAATAATTGGTTATTACAAAAATTAGGAAAAGTCTTTGTGACACAGTGGAATTTTAACCATACATAGTTGAAATAGATTCAATCGGCAGATTTTATATTTTGGGCTTATAATATATTATATATAATATATATTAATAAATATAATATTGTGAAAGGTGTATTGAATTTTTTTATGAAGAGATTTTTCGGCAAAAATCACATGAGAAACCATTTGTCTATGCGTTTCGAACCAACTAGTGTGGTTCATCGTCAGGACAAGTTAGCTCGAAAAGCCTCGACAAATGGTTTCTCATGTGATTTTTGCCGAAAAATCTCTCATAAACTTGATATGGATCACAGAAGCCTCAACTCTACAATTGTATTTGATTGTTGTAGTTAAGTTTAAGACTAATGAATACTGGTTTATATTGAATGTAATATGGGGTTAACCAAGGGTTTCTTCTATCTCTTATTTTTTTGGCATTTACATTGATAAGCCAGCGGAGGGCAGTGGCACTACGCTTGCTCATATAATCATTACTCTTCTACTTAATGTAGAAGATATCATTCTTCTTGCTAGCAGCCATGATGATCTAGACAATAGCTTAAGAATATTGATGATTACTGCTCCAAGATGGGTATGACAGTTAATACCTAAAAAGATAAAGTTGTGGTCATTGAATCCAAAAAGATCAACCATGATAATTTCCTTTATGATAACAATTACTTAGAGCAAGTTTCTTCTTATAAATATTTAGGTGCTAACATTCATCATCAACTAAAGTGGAACTATATCATTGGGAGAATGATTATTAGAGGTTGGAAAGCTTATTATGAGCTTTAAAACAACTATAAGTCAATTGATCTTTGCATTTGGAGTAAAAAAGGTTCTTTTTGAGACTTTCACCATGTTATTTTGTACAGATGTGAAGTTTTGGGTTGCAAATATCTAGAGAGCCATGAAAAAGGTTTAGAGGATTCAAAAGAAATTTATAATCTACAACCTCAAGATGAAGAGAAATATTCACTATCCTATACTCTTGATTGAAACTGGTATTTCCCCTATTGAAGTCATGCCTATGTTTAAGTATCTGATGTATAGGAAGAAGCTTTAAAATATGGAGTCCAAGAGGCTTATTGCTTCTAACATTAGTCAAAACCCCCACCTCTGCCTCAAGTGTGAGTGCCATAGGGATACCCAGTCAGCATGGGGGATAAAGGAGGAGATCATCCAAGGACAGTGTCAGAAATATTATTACCTCCAAATTTAAGGATAAATTGTGGGATGATAATGAGGAGGGAAAAAGGAAGTTAAGATATCATAAGGAGGTGAACAAGAATTATCTCTCAATGCTAAGAAAAAAATGAACATCACTAAGATAAGAACTAATTCTTATGAGATTCAAAGTGAAACTTATGGTGAATACTCCCAAAAATCCCTGGGACTAAAAAAATTATCACTTTGGCCAAATAAGAGGGTGGAAGATGAAAAACACTTCCTCTTAGATTTTCGGGCCATTACTCACATCTGCTATCATTTCCCTAACATTAGCAACACCTCCAATCTTCTTAACATGTTAAGTCAATGCAACTATAGTGATCTTGGAAGACAACTTTCCCTTGTTTTTTATTATACAAATAAGACCCTGAAAAATCACAATTATATTTCTATTTTGTGTCCACTAATCTTAATAAATTTGCAAATTGTTGGATCACTGAAATTACTCGACAAATATTTAACTAACTTATGTTAATAAATATGATAAAGAAAAGTTGATGATGATTAAGATATTATAATTAGGAAATATATATTATCTCCAATTTAGATTTGACTGAAAATGAATGAGAACCTTGTATGCAATGTATGGAATATGTTTTATATGAAGGAAAGGTTTGTGGTAAGAAGGCAGGATGGAAGATGTTCATATGGATGATGTCTAGTCGAGTGAAAAATATATTATTTACTAGAAAACCAGAAGGGTTTTAGGGTTTTTTTTATAAGGAGGGGTTTTAGGGTTTGTTATAAGAAAATTAGTTGGTTAAGAATTAAAAACAATTATTGTGAAGTTATTAAAAATAATTTAGTTCATTAAGTGACCAATTCATTTGGGACTAAGGGATGAAACATTTAAAATGAAAAGGGTAAATGAAATATTTAAAATAAAGAGGATAATTAGCTAAAATCATGGCTCGAAAGTTGGGACAGAAATTAATTTCTCATTTGCATGGATAAAAAACTATTAGAAGTTGGATGAAGGAATGTTGTCCCGGGTAATTGAAAATTTGGGAGAGAAATTAATTTCTAGTTTGTATGGATAAAAAACTACTAGAAGTTGGATGAAGGAATGTTGTCCCGGGTAATTGAAAAGAGTTGTGGGTATTTCTACTTAGTTTTGGTTCTTGTGGGGGTGAAAATGAGTAAGAAGGGGTTTAGGGATTATGTATAGAATAGGATTTAGTGTTTTATATAAAGTTATATATAGATGGAGGAAGAGAAAAATGAGAAAAAAAATTAGGAAATCACAATTAAAAAATAAAAATAGAAAAAAACGAGGAAACGACACTTAAAAAAGCGTTTTAGTGGTATAAAAGTGAAAATACTTTTAAAACATTTTAAGTGGTATAAAAGTGAGAATACTTAAGGTTTTAGTAAATGTTTCTAATAACTAAAAAATCTAAATAGTTAAA
>APFE030449838.1:1766-15925 GCA_000404065.3 Pinus taeda | reverse complement strand
TTTGTTTGTCATTAGGTCTTCATTAGATTCTAGGAAGGTCTGTCTTGTCCGCAAGATCGACTAATTCCGCGTGACAAGTAGTACTACCCCATCATATCATGGTTGTCATTAACCTGGTCATGAGATGTTAGAGCTAGAGGATGTGCCTTATATTTCTCTTAACAAAGAAAACCATCCACCTCCTCCTCCACCTCGGAGTTCGATAGATTGCAATGATGAGGTAGTAGTTGACCATCCATCGTTTTTTGTTGCAGAATAGCCACCTCCTCCTCCACCTTAGAGTTTGATAGACATTGAGGTAGTTTTTGACCATCCATCTTTTTTTGATGCAAACCAACCACCTCCTCCTCCACCTTAGAGTTCGCCAAACATTGAGGTAGTAGTTGAGTGTCCATTATATTCTACTACAGACAAGGCAGTTGGCACTAATATGTTAGTTGTATCAGATATTTGATTGTAGTTGTTTGACTTGTTTGTGTGAGTGTGTGTGTACACGATATATATATATAGTGCATTTTTTTGTGTTTATGTACTTAATTTATATGCTGGCGTTGATGTGTATATTGTTAGGTCATGTTAGATATGTTCATTTAATGTGCTTGCAAATAGAAGTGTATGTGATAGCAGTTATTTGAGATGAGATGTATATTAATTTGGGGATGTGTGTGGTGATGATGTTAGTTTACAATGTTTGTGTTTTGTTAGATGTGATCATGAAGATGATGACATGTTAGAGTATTAGATATGTGTGCTATCTAATGACGCTTATATGTGCTAGAGGTGTATATAATTAGATGATGGTAGTGAATTTGAATATGTATTTTAGATGATTCTAATGTTTGTTAGATGGTTATCATCATGAGTTTTATTTTTATGAAGATTATGTATTGGTGAGCTTATATCAAACTTTTATATATGAAGTTGCATGCAAAACGACTTACTTTAAAAAAATACAAAGATATTTTTATAAATTACAAAGTTTATTGTGGTTGAAACTATGATTGTAAATATGTTATAAATATTATTCTATTGCTTAGATAGTTCATTGATAATCAATCTAACCTAATTAGTAAAATATTTCAATACTCACAAGGAAAAAATAATTAAAGGTAAAATAATTTTGTTAGTTCTTAATAAGACGAAAATGTGTAACTCATTCAATTTTTATTATAAAATATTAATAATAATAAATTAATTCAAAAATACAATTTAACCAAATTCAATACTGGTTTATAAAATTCAATCTATTGTTAAATTTAAAAACTTAAGTCGCAATTTTTAAAATTAATTTAGATTTATATAACTTAAAATATATATATTATTTTTATAAAATATAATTTATTACTAATGTTATGAGATTTTCAAGCAATTTAAATTGAATATTTATAACAACTCTTACCAATTTAAATCAGAAATTTCTCTCTGTAAAGATGAGGATCAAGAAATTTAAAATAAGGCTTGTGAAGTTACTTGTAGTTGGGGAATTGCTCTATTGTAAGTTCTCCCTTAACGAGGCGAGTGAATGTTTTTCTAAATATAAAGATATAACATTTTGCTGCTATTTTGGTTCTTTATTTGCTATTGTACTGGTTTAAATTTAACTCTTTTTAATAATAAATATGAGTTAAAAAATAAATAAATAAAAATGATACAATATTAGCTTTGAACTTTTGACAAATAATATATTTGATTATTTCTTAATGAAGAACTTAAAAAAATTATTTTTTCCACATACTTATCATGAGATAGTCACTAAAATTCATGTTTTCACATTTCTTCTAGTTAATATTACATCATGTTCACAATGATAAAGACATGTCTACTTTAAATCATTTACTTTTAAATACATAAAAATATATATTTGTTTTACATAATCTAAATAGGAAAGAAAATTTCACCACCAAGTCTATTTGAAAATCAAACAAATGCCTCTTAATCGCCATCACATTATTTATCAGTTTAATTCTTAGCCAAAATATTTATTAATTCAACTTTTATTTATTATAACCATTGAAAATAAAAGTCAAATTTGTTCCATTATCCATGAAATAAAATTAAAACCTCTCTTGAATCCATGTAAGCCCAATTGTTTCTCTTATGGTCCATAAAAAAATGTGATCAACATTTTATATATGCATAAGACCTCCTTTTAGTTTACATAATGTTGCAAGAACTATAAAATAAAAATAGTAAACATGACTTTACCTCTCATGTCAAGAATTTAATCTTGCATATTAATACACATTTTTTTCATTGTTAAAGCCCTCATATAGTTATCACTACATCATTTATATTGATTTTGAACTAAACAAGAATAAAAAACATGTGAAGTGATTAATAAACCAATAAGTATCTAAATCGAGAATAAATCTTCAATGTTGTTTCTAAATTGACTATTTTCATCTCATTTTACAATTTGAGAAGGATTGTGACCTTGAATCCTTATTATCATAGATATTGTACATAATTGAAAATACTTACTTTTAAGTGTAAAAGTGTTTCTAATGCAAAAAAAAAGTGTAAAAATGTCTATGAATGTTACCAATTATATTAAAAATTCCAACACGAAGAGTAAAAAAACAATATAATTAGCTAAATAAAGAAGAAAAAAAACATACAACAATAGTATAAATGATGAAATAACACAAGTACATTTCACTCTCCATTGTCATCACCTTGATTATCTTCCTTGCTTGGAATGATAACATTGTTTTTCTCAAAAATATGTTTTTATCTAGCGTCATGTCTTAATATGAACCACCAATACCTATGCAAAACATCTGGGTAAAAAAACACGTGGTTGCAGTGCTTTTGGAAAACATAAGGTTCCCTAGCTTCATGCCACATCTTTCTAGTGTTGATAGATATCAGCCCACTATCGCGATCTTCCTCTACATTATTCCAATGAAAGGTGTCCCACCACTTGCACCTAAAAATAACACATTGGAATGAAGAGAAGTCCACTCTAATGATCTCTTGTATCCTTACAAATTAATCTAACGTCCCCTGGATTATGTTTTGATTGTGGTGGCTAGCATGACTAGATTGGTTGAATTTGACTTCCACCCAATAGTCTTGTGTTATGAATCTATCATCGACATTCTCCATGCAAAAATGATTTCCATATGCCCACATAGATGGGAACAAATGCACCTATAAAAAAAAAGTGAAAAAATCACAGTGTCATGTGTCTAATAACCTGAACATAATTAAATATATATGTGTGTGTGTGTGTGTTACAAGTCTAAGGTTGAGTATGAAGTTAAAACTGTATAGAAATATATTATAATTACCGAGTTGTTGCACCCAATCCCTATGGTTAGCACATCCTATTTAGCACGTGGGTAACAACCAAAGGCATTGTATTTCTCTCTGAATTTATAAGAAACCCAACTGTTAGGGCATTTCATTGGCATATTTTCTTTTAAATGATCAGGATAAGGCATGTTTTTACCATTCAACCGTTTGAATTATTTCTTGTAATTGCTCTATTTCCTTCTCTTTTGTTAATACAATGCAAACCACATTTGTGTCACTTCCATATTGTAAAGAATGAATATGTTGATGGTTTCAATTTTTAAATTTGCTGATGAAATCAAACCCAACATAATATATATATATATATATATATATATTATATATATATATATATATATATATATATATATATATATATATATATATAATATATATATATATATATAATATATATATGAGATCAAAATATACATTAATATGAAGTTCAGTGTGAATAGTTATTGTGTGGTAATTTCAAAAATGATAATTACGCACTTACTCTTTATCATGCACCTCTTTCCATTCGTTTCGAGAAGCTCCTCTTCTCTTTTGTCTTCATTCCTTTCGCCACCCAAAATCACCACACCTGGTGTGTTTTTGATATGATTGATGTACTCATTGGAATAATAGAAAGACTCATATGATATATACCCCTCTTCCATAGAGCCCTCAGGTTTTTCCCTTTACTGAACAAAACCTTTCAATCTCTTCATGTACCTCTCTAAGAAAAACATCCAATGAAAAGAAACCACCCCAACTAATTCAACCTCATCTAGTAGGTGAATTAGAAGATGAACCTGTAAGTCCATGAAACTCATCGGAAGTTCCTTCTCAAACATACTAATAATCTCAGTTATCTCTTGATGCCACCATGGAAAGCTAGCCATATGAATCTCGTTTGATTTGATTCAACGTACAAATGCAAATAATTTAGATATGGCATGTCATAGGTATTGGGGGAAGTCATGGTTCACACACCCATGCACGTGCAAAGGATAGTGACACTACATAGTAAATATTACATTATACAAAAATTAGTTATAAAATACCACATTACATAAAAATAAAATAAAATTAATAAAATCATGTTTTTGACATACATACTCTTAGAAGGTTCAAATGGTCATGCAATTTCAACCCCGACAAATGGTCTTCCATAGTGAAGCATTTTTGTAGTGAAGACCCATATAAATAAGGCACGCTCACACTCATTATAGCTTCCTTTGCCAAAGGAATATCATCTTTTTTTAAAATCCATGGGAAATCACCTTCTTTAAAACACCAAGAGGGACCAACCTCTCCTCTAGTTTCTTGTCTTGGCCAATATTTATTTTTAGTTTTTGAAGAAATAATATCTCTCCTAATAGCCAATGTGTCACTTTATTTCAATGACATGTGCCTCCATAAAGAAGATGAAATATTTTCAAATATATGCATGAGATCTAGTAAGTGGGAAATCTTAAGATTCTCCCAATATGGTAACTCATAAAAGAGATATTTCCTTTTCATTCCAATGGGAAATTTCTCAACATAGGTGTCGAAGAATTATGGATCATCAAACATAGGCTCCCCATTTGAATCAAAAATTTCTGAAAACTCCTTATGTTTCTTTATCTCATATGCTCTATGTCATTCAACTAGTGTCATTATTGTAGGCCTTTTGGGTCTCTCTAGTTTACCATTGAAAGCAGATGTTTCTCTTCTATAAGGGTGTTCTTCTGGGAGGAATACCATGGAGAAATCATACATTGGATTTGGTAGGTGGTCAGACCACCTAGACTTCAGAGAAGATCCATAACATGTACATCCATGATACCCTTTTATTACAAAACCTGTGAAATTATTGTATACAAGCTGGCACATTAGCGACCAAGAAGATCATAAAAATTGCATTGAATTAAATTAATATGTGAAGAAATATTGTTATGTATATAAACAAATCAATAAAAATGTAATTTACCAAAGCAAACACCTAAGTCTAGATAATCAGGTATGATGTAAGCACATATGTCATACAACGTAAAACTTCTCTTTGTTGCGATGGTTCTTGATATATCATACACATGTATCCCTTCCCATAATTCCTTCGATTCATCTACAAATGGTTGTATGTATACATCAATATTCTTCACTTGTCTTCTACCAAGGACTATGAGAGCCAACATAAGATGTTCATTCTTCATGGAAAACCATGGGGGGGATACTGTTATTGATCACTACTACAAGCCAAATAAAATTAATGGTGTTTTAGATGGAATATGAGTTGACGCCATCCATGGCTATGCTAAGTCGTAGACTTAGTACTTCATCCTTGAATTTTTCAGGCCATGTATCCTCTATATGCTTCATAGCTATTGAATATGTTGGGATTCGCATAGATACTAACTTACTTATGTGTGAGGCATGTCATCCCTGCAATATAGCTAATTCTTTGCAACGAAAGATCCTTTGAATCACTGGGATTATATGCATGTTCCTCAATATCTTATTAGGAGGGCCATGTGATTTACCCATTTTTTTAATTATAGTACCTGTCATGCCAACATTTCAGACATATCTCTTTGTTTGCATATTCTCCTCTATATAGAATACAATCGTTTGGACATGCATGATATGATATGTATTCAACACCCAACATTTTCAACAATTGATTTACCTCTTTGCAACTACCTGAGAAGATATTATCACTCAAGAGAACCTTATCTTTGAATAACCTGCAGTTGGTGGGGAATATAATTTTACAATGCCAATATTTAACGTTCGTAAAATAAACCATTTTAATTTTGATTGTGTGACAAGATGTCTAAAAATATAAGGGACTTGATCGATCATGCAGGTGAATTACATCAATATCGCCGAGAAACATGCATTTGACATGCCAAAATTTGCTTTCATGTTGTACAACAACATCATTGTCCCCAGTTGAGTAGACTTTGACTTATCGCCAATTCCAAAGGGAGGGGTGGTGGAAGCAAATTTTAGGCTTTTGAATAAGGTATCAATGATATGATCATCATCCCCTAGCTCATCATTCTAGAATGCATCTAATAACATTGCCTCCATGGAATTTGTATCCTGTAAGTAATCATCCATACCAACCTCTATTTGATTGTCTCCATTTCCAGCTTGTGATGAAGAACTACTATTGTTGTATTCATTCCTAATTGGTGAATCTGAACTTAGTGGGAATTGAATAGGTGGTTAATTCAACCATTCTTTGCATGCTTCCTCTTTGAGTCTTTCTCTTAATGTATCCTTCTATCGAGTTGACATTGTAGTGGGGTGCACCAGAGCATGGTAGGTGGGTCGCTCATCATCACTATAATCCTAATTTCAAAGAATATTTAATGTCATTAGTACAATATCAATGATATTAGTAAGAATGTCAATGCAATTGGTTTATTGAAATTACACTATACCAAACAATTATTACCATCGTTGATCCAAGATTGCAGCTGGAAGATGTCGTGTTTAAATTAGCAGGGTGAAGAGGTTGTTTATTTTCATCTTCCAACAGCTTGTGATATGTTTCCCCTGATAAGAGCTTCCGATGTTTTTGAAATGGAGAAATATTTTCTGCATCTGAACTCAATTCTGACTCAAGATCTTGCAAATTTGGATATATTTTTATTCAAATTTACATGGATTAAAAAAAAATCAATTAGATAACCAAAATATAAATAAAATATGAACTTACTAGAGATGGAAAGGGAGAACTCTGCAAAGGACTTTGATCAACGATATGGAACAAGCAAGAATTTGAAGAATTGACCATTTGATATTATTGATATTTTGTCCCTACATTTGAGAAAAACCATAAATAAAATTGTGTGTGCATATCTAAAATTAATATTGATAACCATATAACCACAATCTAAATTTCAATATAGTTTTCAAAACATTTTTCAATAATAAGGCAACTATAAGTGGAAAAGGTATACTATGAACTATTGTAATTCATGTGGATGTGTCCTAAAGGATAATTAGAGATTAATATGCCACTTTATGTGAAAATAAAAGTGTATATAGATTTTAAATCATACAAGTTCACTTATCATAACAAAACGCACTAATGCATATAAAAATACTAGCACCAAGGCATTCAAATAATAACCGTACTAGTTTCTAGCATTCCGAAAAAAATAAAAATAATAAATAATAAATAATAATAAAAAATGTTAATCATATTTGTGCTCTTGTACAAAAATGCACCAATACACTTAAAAAAAAAAAAACATCGCTATGCACCTGTTTCCAAATTTTAGAAAATAGAAACAAATTCAACTTGTTGACTCTTAATCTTTGGGATCATATAAATCCATGTAAATATTATAAATAGAAAAATAAAGAGAATTGGAAGGCAAAGAGACATTGGGAGATGAAACCCAGTAGTCTCCCTCGCCATGTATATATCCATGTTCCATCTTAAGTCTAAGCACAATTCAATTCGTAGAGGTACCTCCTAGCCTAACATGGTATTAGAGACAACTCCCAAATTACTCCCTTTTTGCATGTAACTCCTGCAGAATTATTTTTATAGCTCCAAATCTCACTATTATGGTTTGTGATGTTGCACTCATGGCCTAGGGCAACCCCTCCTTCCAGACCTGGTCTCAAATTTAAAAAACAGTGTTTTATTCCTTTTACGCGACATTGCCCTGAGTTAAACGCGTGTATACATGGGTAGGCATATAACCATCCCGCGTATATGTATTAAAACACTTAAAAAAATATAAAACTCCTTATTTTCGGGCGGAGATCGCGGGTTTTACCTTCTGATCACCTGTTAGTGCTCGTGGCCCAACTATTCCCAACCAACTCCCAACTAAAAAACTACTTTGGTAGAGGTATAAAAAGACCTCAAAGGGAAGGCCTAAGGGAGGAGAGAAGAGAGAGAAAGGTTATTATACTGAAATTTTTCCCCTGACCAGGTCTAAAGACCCTTGTGCCTTCTGCACTTCCCCCAGTTATACAGGAAACCCTTGTTTCCTTGTGTGTTGATGTTCAACACTAGTTATGGCATCATGGAGTGAGTCTTGGAAGGAGATATGCTAAAGGCTTGAGGTTGGATGGATCCAAAAGGAAGCTTTGCTAGGAGCCAGCGAAAGGTTACTCAGGTGATATTACTCCTTTTGTACATTCTATTTGTCTATAATAAAGAAACATGCCTTGGTTCCCGATATGCTTCTTCTTTATGTTTATGATGTTCATGTTTGAATTCATATGCGAATGGTTGTTTAAAGTTCATAACTAACTACCTTCTTTTATAACATGAAGATGATTTCTTTATAAGTATTTGTCCATATACTACTGTATTCTTTGGAATTGGTTGTTTTACAGGACAAAGGAGCAAAAGGGACTTGAAGAAGGGTTTGGACCCTTGAGGAACTTCTCGAATGTAGGACCTGAGGTATGCTCCTGTTACTATAGAATATGCTTATCATAGCATAATGGTTGTGTGAATGTGTGTTTCTCTATTTAGACAACTTTCAGTCTGCTAGGGTTTCCACCCAAAAGCCCTAGGGGAGAAATTCCCTCAACAGAATTGGCGACTCCACTGGGGACAACACTCTTGTTGTTCCTAGTTTGGCTGTTTGTCAAGCCAATCAGGGCTCAGTTGCTTGTTGGTATGCTGTTACTCTCTGGTCTATTCTTGAATTCTAAGTTTTGCCAGTTTCTTCAGTTTGTTTTTTATTTTTCTTGAAATCTTTCATATAAATTGTTTTCCTTAGTTACAAAAGCGTATGTACACTTGCTTCCTGAAGTAAAGCCGCGTACACACAGGTTTCCTCAGGCACAGTTGCATATACATGCAATCTGCACATAAGTACAGTCGCGTATATATGGTAATTTTCAAGATTTATAAATTTTTGTGTCTCTGAAGGTTTGTCTGGTGGTTTGATTCAGTCTAAAATAGTCATTTTTCAGTATCATTTGTTTGTTTTACAGCAAGCGTCTTACTCCGATTTCTCTCTGATTATAAGGAGTATTAGTCTTGTTTTGTTTTTGCAAGCGTCATTGTTTTTTGCTAAAATCACGCAAGATTTCTTGTTGAAATCTTGGTTGCTCTGATTTATCAAACCAGAAAGATTGTTATCAATATTTGTGTTGAATTTGGTTTTTGGAGACTTTTTGTTTGCTTGACAAAACCGCTTTTTGTGACCATCTACTTCTTTGTTTCATGAAAGTTGTCGATTGATACTTTCTTGAAATTGTCTTTTTGATATTTTTTGGTCTTTGTTTCCAAATCTTTCATTGCTACTTTTGATTGTTAAAAAGCATCTTTAAACACATTTATTTTTTGTTGAGTTTTCATCCATTGTGTGGTGTCAACTTGCAAAAGTGTTTTTTGCTTTTTGTTTCAATCGCAAAATTTCAGTTTTGTTGAGAGCATTTTTGAAAAGACTCTTTTGTTGCTACTTTGAAGAAAATTTTTGGAAAGACTTTGTTTTGCTTTCTTGAACTTGTTTTTCATTTAGTTTCCTTCTAGTGAATGAAAGTGCTTTATGTTTGTCTTGAGTTTTGTTTTTAGTGTTTAGACAAAATGAATGGTAGCATCTCATATTCCATCTAGACATTCTAAGTGGCAAAAGAAAATTTCATAAGCAAAGCAACTTTCATTTCTTATTTTTAAAGTTGTTTTGAATCTTGCATCAAGCATATAGTTGTTGCATTAGGATATATTTGCATCTCTTTAGGCATACATAGCTTTGTTAACTTTTGTGAGTGTGAAGTGTGAATCAATGAAAAAAGAAAAGTTTGTTTTATTAGAAGTTTTCCTTGAACCCTATAGAAATTACTCTTCATCAAAAAACAAAGACAAGTGCACATGCATATAGTTAGGTTTTAATAATTTCTTTTGCGTCGAAAAAACACCACTAGTTTCACTTCCATCATCCCATAAATTAAAGAACAACCCATTTTAAAATCAAGTGCTAACTAAAATTCACTAGAACTTTTTCTTTTAAGTTAAATACACCAACAAGTTTTAGGATTTTAGGGCCATGGATTAGGCGAGTGGAGAGTTAACTCTCCAAGGCCATTTAAACGTCAAACATAGGAGTCTGAATAACGAGAGAAAATCCAATATCGTTAGGAATACCAGGAAAGCTCCGGATCTGGGAGTTAAGCACGAGGGTCTGTGAAGACAGGGAAGAGAGATACCCACTCACCTACTTGTCCGAACTTACCTCACGATTGTTCCGCCTGGCTTCTGTGACGAGTTGGTATCCATAGTTGCTACTCCTAGGGGACTACATAGGTGGCTGCGGAGGGCAATCCCATGGCACCTGAGGTCGACGTTGTATCACTCTCGACAGTACTACTGGAGGGCACCCTTGCGAAGCTTGGGGGCTTGCACCGGCGCAGGCTGTTGTTAGGAGGTCAGCGTAACTTCCTCTGTTACCTTCGCTGATAGGCCTGGGCCCTCATCATCCCAGACTATCTTTGTAAGGCCCCTTATTTCACTTTCTCGTATTTTGGTGTCCGGTCCTAATCACCCGGAGCGGAAATACTTGGAAGTTGTTTGACTGGCTGTATCTTTAGGGACTTTATAGTGGGTGATCTATGCTCTTAGTTGGCCTAGCTTTCAATTTTTTGATTCTTTAGTTAGATCTTAAACAAGAAATTTAAAGTGGTTGACCGATCTCCTAGATGGTCTCGAAGACTTCGTGGTCTTTCACCACTGAGTTTAGAGCCTTCTCCGAGAAGGCGCAGAGGTAATAATACTGGTGGGTTTCATCACATGGAAATTGACGCATCGGGGATTGATCCTCCTCTCAGGGGCATTAGTATTCAAGCAAGGCCTGGTACTTCCGCAAAACAAGAGAGGAACACTCCAGTTCTTTCTCGAGTTCGCTTACAAGCGGATAATAACATTGAGGTAGAAGAACTTTCAGAGTCGTTAGCAGCTCCAAATTCTCCTCTACCATCTAGTCATCCACACGTATTACAATACATTGGGACTCAAATGCATAGACTGTCATGTCCAGGTTACGCTACGCGCTTACCTTCGATGACCACTACTGGAAGCATGGCTTCTACAAGTGCTACGACTGTACAGACTCCCATATCTATACAAGGGGGAGGAACTATTTCCATCCCATCCATCTCTTTATTCGGATCTTTTGCTAGCACGTCTTTTGTTGGGTCTACCTCCATTCCGTCCACGAGTGGAAATTACCAAACCAATGCTTTTGGTTCTGGATTCTTCCCATTTGGCGCCCATTCACAGGGCATTCCATCAGCTCTGTTTGGAGCCACCACATCCATGATGAGTGGATCGGCTTCGTTCCAAGGTTTTCCGTTCGGAAGTGGTCATATACCACATTCCAACCCAATGATAGGATCCATGCCTTTTTCTTCTGTAGGACAAAGCAGCAATCCTTTCCAAGGTTGGAATAACCCTGCGCTTAGTAGTGCCGGAACTGGGAATCCATTTTTCGGCCAATATGGGAATAGGCCGTATACCACAGTTAGTTCATTCCAAAGTATTCCTTCCTTAGCTTCAGCTTGGAATCCATATCGGGGGTTATCAACTCCTTATCATTTTTCAAGAGGAAACTTTGCTAGATATGGTGGATATACGGTCGGAGTTGGTCAAACTCCGAGTTTTGCTGGATCACAAGGCTTTCCTTTTGGTTCAGCGGGTTCTACTGGTTACTTCGGGCAGCCTGGTGCCTTCCAAAATCTAGGTCAATCTTTTCAGAGCTTTGGGAGTTCCGCCCACTCAAGGTGGAATCCCCAAGCTCCTCCTAGACTTCCGTTTCTGGCAACATTGAACTTGCCAGATCTCACTAAGTTAACCAACGATCCAATCAAGTACAATCCGGCCTGGCCTCTAGTCCCAACCAAACTCCCTTTGAACATTCCAAAATTCGAAGGGAAGAGTGGTGAGGACCCAGGTGACCATGTAACCACGTTCCACTTATGGTGCTCATCAAACTCCCTGATCGATGACTCGGTTAGGTTGAGATTATTTCAACACACCTTGACTGGTAATGTGGCCAAATGGTATATAGAGTTGCCTGGGGGCAGATTTACATCATTCGCTGACTTAGCAAATATTTTCTTAAACCATTTTCAGTTACCTGTCCAATATGATGCCGAAACCGAACTACTGGCCACTTTTCGTCAGGATAGGGCAACTCACATTTTTTATCATATTTAGGAATGGAGACGAAGAAAGAGGTTCATTAAAGCCGAAATCCCTTCGGAGTAGCGTCTCGAGTGGTTTTTGAAGTCTTTGATACCTGAGATCTCCAAGGATGTCTCCATGTCTGGGGTCTATTCTGAGGAGCAAGCCATTTTTAGGGCCCAGCAATTAGAATTGATCTACTCTCAGTCTGGGATCCTACAAAAGTACTTGCCAGATGCTCCTAGGTCTAAGTTTGACGTAACTAAGTCGAAGCCAGGTCCCCACATGGATGGTATTGTTGGGTCAGTAGACACGAAAACGGTGAACTCATTGAATCAATTGCAGCAGTTGTCTTTACAAACTGCTTCTAACAACCAAGTCACGTCGTTTAACCCTACGGCTTCCCAAACCTCTTCGATCAATGTCGTCCAATCTGATAACCCCAAAGGAAATCAAAATTCAAATGGGAAAAAGAAAGGATGAGGTAAGAAAAAGAACCAGGATGGGAAGCCTGATGCAAATAAATCCGACAATAATGCTTGTGGTAGTAGAAATGAGTCGAAAAAGAAAGTCAAGTTTCCATGCAAGTTGTGCAGTGGAGACCATTTAACTCATCTTTGCCCCAAGATTGAAGATGCTCAGTGCTTGTTAGGGCAACAAGGGACTTCTAGTTCCCAAGCTGTGTTAACCAACCCTTTTCCCCAAGGGTAGCAACTTCTTGTTGGCGCGGGTTCAAACCCTGGAACCTCCGCAAGGGGCAACCAGGAAGGGGAAAAATCGTCGAATGTTTTCATGATGGGTTCTAACGTCCATGTGTCTACTCGGTCACATGATTATGGTGAAGCCGAAACTTCCAAGGACAAGGCTGTTCCCAGAAGTATTGACCTTCATATCGAGCGACCCCCTGTTGAGACTATACCACGAATACCGAAAGGTTCCGCTAAACGTGCGACTATTAATCCTAATGCTAGGGCCGCCCAGAATTACTCCATTATGGAAGATCTGGCTCAGAGTCTGTGCGCTATGTCCGCTTTAGAGGCTCTCCAGTCGTGTCTAGCTCAAAGAAGTGCTTTACTTTTCGCGATTGGAGCAGTTGATCCAACTAATTCTTTAGTGCTCACTTTCGAAATGTTAAATGTCAAAAAGCGACTCCCTCATCATATGGCTTTTCAAATAAAGTCTACATACCGGAAAATTAACATTTTTCATACCGTTATTGATGAAGGGGCTTCCACGTGCGTCATGTCGATGTCATGTTGGAAGCTATTGGATCGCCTTCGGCTGTTCCTTCACCTACTGTCTTGACTGCATTCGATGGCCATTCTCATAAGCCGCATGGGATTATCCCAGCCTTTCCTATATGTGTTGGGGGGAAGGTCGTTAATATTGAAGTAGAAGTCGTAGATGCTAACCTAGACTATAATCTCCTCCTAGGAAGAAACTGGGTATACGAAATGGATGTCATTGTTTCGACTCTGTTTCTATTAGGATATTCCGACACATAGGAATAGTTAAGTATAACTTGGTCTAATATAGTTAGGTAAAGTGTGTTTCTTTACCGTTGTACATTTGTTAACTTACAATCCGACGGTCACGATATGTAGTGATCCGACGGTTCATTCTCTCCTCGGTATTACCGACACTTGATCCGTGGCTTGACACCCGATTGGTCCATGAATTCTATTTAAAGTGCATGGAGGGGCATTTGTAGGTTAACCGTGCATGA
>APFE030449833.1:196720-273604 GCA_000404065.3 Pinus taeda | reverse complement strand
AAGGGAATGTCCCTTGGATGCAAAAGTTGTAGAAACATGTATGATTTGCTCAGAAAGTCATGAGACCAAGGATTGTCCTTCAATTCCTGGGCTCAAAGCTATCTTTCAGGAAGATCCAAATTCAGTAGAATCCCTTTGTTTTGTTTCAAGGAGACCTTGGCAAGGACAACAAAATCAAGGATCTAACAATCCTACGAATTTTCAGCTCCCGCCAAATTGGAATTCTTGGCAACAACCTTGGCCCCAACCTCAAAATCCGTACAAATCATTGGCACAAGGGGTACAAAATCCTTATGGGAGATTTGCACAATTTTATCAATATCTTCCATCTTTTCAAAATCAACAACAAAATCCACAACTTCCAAATCAAAACCCACAACTTTCATTGCCATTTCCACAATAAAAACCTTCTCAACAAAATCCAAATTCTTAACTCTTGCTTCCATTTCAACAAAAGACAAATCAACTACCAGCCCAGCCGTTACCAAATCCCAACAACAAAAATCCTCAGAATGCTTACATGGTAGAAGGGCAACAATTTCCTGCCTATATGATTGTTCCTCTTAATGATGTTCAACTCAGATCCGGTAGAGTTTTAGAAAAGGAAAAACCTTCTATAGATGTTCAAGAGCAAGATGCCTCTGAGGAGGATTCTCTTAAAGTCAATAAAGGTTCTAAGGAAGCATCCCTTCAAAACCCAATCATTCAAGAAGAAAAACAAAAAGATTCAACCCCCACAACTCCTATAGTTGAGAAACCTGCATCTTCATCCACGCCTCCTTTCCCTGAAAGATTACAGATTGACAAAGGGGTGGAAAAACAAATCTTGTTGCCTGACTATGATTTTCTAGATGAATTAAAGAATGTCTGTATCAAGATTCCCTTGCTACAAGCCACTAGAGAGATTCCTATTCTAGCAAAAACAATAAAGGAGTTGAGTTTCAAAAGACCAGGTAGGAAACCAAGAGATACAAAAAGAATCCACCTAGTATGAAAAATTGCAGATATCATGATGGGAAAGATTACCATGCAGAAATATGTGGATCTAGGTAGCCCAATTGTCAAGACACACATAAATGGGATAGAAATTCCAAATAATTTGATTGACTTAGAGGTTGCTATAAACATTATGAGTAGACATACTGGAACAACTTAAACTTCCTAATCTTCTTTTTACACCCACCTTACTGCAACTTGCAGATATATCAATAATCAAACCAGATGGTGTGTTAGAAGATATTTCAATTTCCTTAGATTATTGGGAATATCCAGTAGATTTCATGATTTTGACTCCCAAGAGTAATCTAGGAGGGCACCCACTCATCTTAGGAAGACGTTGGCTAGCCACAGTTGATGCTTTCATTAGTTGTAGATCTGGGGATATGTACATTTTTTATGGTAGTTCAACAAAGAAATTCAATTTGTATCCTCCAGGAAAAGCAATTACAGAAGTAGGAGACAATGAATGGGTCAATGATGAAGATATTATACAACCTGTCTTTACTATCTCTGAAGTTAGTGAAGATAATCAAATTTTGAACACATTAGAAAATTTTGAAGCATCTTCAGAATGTGACCACACACAATTTAAGTTAAATTTTGATATTGAATATTTTTCATCTAGGCAAATGTCTCTTTACTCTATGGAAGAGTTTGGTAGTTCTACAATTGAAATTTTTCCAGGTAAAACATTGAATATCAACAAAAATTTGGAAAAGTTACAACAGGAAGAGCTAACTAGAATCTTGCAAAAACATTCTGCTGCATTTGCATGGGAGTATACTAATATGAAAGGTATTGACCCTAAGACTTGCATCCATCATATCTATATCGAGGAAAACAATAGACCAATCAAACAACCTCGGAGAAGGATGAATCCAAATCTTAGGGAGATTGTGAAAGAAGAGCTCCAAAAACTACTCAATGTAAACTTCATTTACCCAATTTCAGATAGCTGATGGGTTTCTCCCTTAGTTATACTACCCAAAAAGAATGGTAAATGGAGGGTGTGCATTGATTACAGGGAATTGAATAAAGCAACTTTGAAGGATCACTGTCCTTTGCCCTTTATCGATCAAGTATTAGATACATTAGCAGGAAAAAAGTACTTTTCATTTTTGGATGGTTTTAGTGGTTATAATCAAAATCAGGTAGCACCTGAGGATCAAGATAATACCACATTTACCTGTCCATGGGGAAATTTTGCTTATTGAGTGCTTCCTTTTGGATTATGTAATGCACCCGCAACATTCCAAAGAGCAGTACTAGGAATTTTTTCTGATCTAATCCATGATTGTGTAGAGGTATATATGGATGATTTTACAGTTTATGGTAATTCATTTAAAGAGGCATTACAAAATTTGGAAAAAGTCCTTATAATATGTAAAGAAACAAAACTTTCATTAAGCCATGAAAAATGCTTTATGATGTTTACTGAAGGTATTGTTTTAGGACATCATATTTCAGGGGATGGGATTAAAGTTGATAGATCAAAAAGTTGAAGTCATCTCCAATTTACCTATTCCAAACTGCCAAAAAGATGTCAAAAGTTTTCTGGGATTTACTGGATATTATAGAAGATTTATATAAAACTTCACCAAAATAGCATCTCCACTCTTTAAACTACTTACAAAAGACTGTGAATTCAAATGGAGTCCTGATTTCCAATCAGCATTTGAATCTTTGAAAACAAGAATATCTGAAGCACCTATCTTGAGAGGACCAAATTGGAAACTTTCTTTCCATATTTCTACAGATGCTTCAGATACAGCTCTAGGGGTTGTGTTGGGACAAAAAGATTTAGTTCCTTATGCCATTTACTATACCAGTAAAAATTTAACTCGCACTGAGTTGAACTATACTATGACTGAAAAAGAGTTCTTAGTTGTTGTTCATGCAATCAATAAGTTCAAACATTATATAACAGGCTATGAAACTTTTATTCATACTGATCATTCTGAAATTAGATATCTAATGAACAAACCCATTACTAATGGCAGAGTTACAAGGTGGCTCCTACTTTTACAGGAATTCAATATTACTGTGTTAGATAGAACAGGGAAACAAAACACAGTAGTTGATTTCTTGTCTAGGATTCAGAATACTAAAGAAGATTCTCCTGTAGAGGACAAGTTTCCTGATGAATATTTATTTGCAGTAACTACTAAGACTCCTTGGTATGCAAATATAGCCAACTGTTTGGTTACAGGGAAACTACCTCCACATTTATTTCCTAGTGAAAAAAGAAAGATTATTCAGGAGAGTTCAAAATATTCATGGATTTCTAATGAATTGTTTAAAACAGGGCCAGATCTTGTGATTAAAAGATGTGTCAGGGAAGATGAAATGCCTGATATTCTCAAAGCATGTCATGATGAACCGTGTAGTGGACACTTTGCTGACAAAAGGATAGCCTATAAAATCCTTTCTTTAGGATATTATTGGTCGTCCCTCTTCAAAGATGCAAAACAATATGTCAAAAGGTGTGACAGCTGCCAAAGAGTAGGGAAACCTACCCTCTCAAATGAGATGCCATTACAACCATAGGTACTCATTGAACCCTTTGAAAAATGGGCTTTAGAATTTATTAGACCTATTAATCCACCATCTAAACAGAAAAAATATATATTGGTATGTACTGATTATGTCACTAAATGGGTAGAAGTCAAAGCATTATTTTCTACTACTGAGCATTCAGTTGTTAGTTTTCTTTATGAGGATATTTTAACTCGCTTTGGTGTTCCAAGAAAAATTGTAACAGATCAGGGAGGTCAATTCACATCCAAACTGGTGGAGAAGCTGATGGAAGAGTATAAGGTCAAGCACAGAAAATCTACTCCTTACCATCCACAAGCAAATGGTCAAGTAGAGTCCACAAACAAAGTTATTGAAGGCATCATTACCAAGACTGTTCATCTACATAGAAGAGATTGGGCAGAAAGGCTTCTTGAAGCCTTATGGGCCTACAGAACTACATGGAGGAACACAACAAGACATTCTCCCTATGAACTTGTTTATGGGAAAGAAGTTCTTCTCCCCATTGAGTTCCAAGTTAGGACCTTCAAGATGGCAGTTCAATTGGGAATGGATCTATCAGAAGCTCAAAAGCATTGAATGGAGTAGTTGAATGAACTAGATGAGATCAGACAAGAAGCAATCCTAAGAATTGATCCAGTTCAATATCAAAGAGCTAAGTGGCATGACAAATACATCAAGGAGAAAAAGTTTCAAGAAGGAGCTTGGGCATTGCTATTTGATTCCAAGTTCAAAGATTTCAAAGGTAAATTTAAGACTCATTGGCTTGGGCCATATGAGATTGACAAAGTTTTTAGTAATGGAGTGGTAAGAATCAAAACCATAGATGAGTATCAAACTCCTCTCATTGTGAATGGTCACAGATTGAAGATCTATCATAAGCCACTCTCAAAGGAGGAATTTGTCAAAGTCTTTCAAGATAATTATGCAATAAGGCTGATGAAGAAGAATCCTTCTTCTCCACCAGCCTAGTCTTTGTTCTTTTCACTGTTTCTTAAGAAATAAATAAATAAATAAATAATTTGTATAAGCCTAAAAACCAATCATTGATTGGAAGTCTTATACAGAAAATACAAGACGAAAATTAGAAACTTCTGACGCCCTATATTTTCCAAAAAAAATCCCTCTCATTTCATTCATAATTGTTCCATTTCATGTCATTTCATTTCACTTC
This sequence comes from Pinus taeda, assembly GCA_000404065.3. Lineage (NCBI taxonomy): Eukaryota > Viridiplantae > Streptophyta > Pinopsida > Pinales > Pinaceae > Pinus > Pinus taeda. Next base: position 268,896 of record APFE030449833.1, on the reverse strand, counting down.
ATTCCATACCATTTCACCATCACATTTCGCCAATAAAATTCCTTTCATCTCCAGTTTTCATATATCATTCATTCAATCATCATTCATTTCCATCCATCTCCATTCACTCCACCAAGTCATATGTTCACTGTGTCAGTTTCCAAGGCCGAATTATGGTTCCGCAGCTGAATACTGATTCTGCAACTGATTGTTGATTCCGCAGCTAATACTTTGTTACCCTACAGTGATAGTCAGATGTTAGCCAAGTATTGATGAAAATCAAATGCAGGTATGGAAGAGGAAGATATTTTGAAGATGTTAGCGCCTAAAGCACCAACAAGAAGCAGCCAATCAAAGGTCAGTGAACGGAAGTGGTAAGATTCTAAGGTATGAGCAAAATTAATTTGAAATAGCATTTTAAAACACATAATCTGTATAGTTGTAAAACCACCGGCTCCATTATGTGTAATGATTCGAATTGATAGCTTCCATAACTTCTCCATGACCTTTGCATAACTCCACCATGAACTCTGCATCAATTTCCAATGGCCTCATGATCCGCTTCCGAATCTAACTCGTACTTAATTGTACATCTGCATTCCACCTGTTGAACCGGTTAATTATGAAGACGTAATCTATTTGACCACGGCTCTCCTCTACCGCACAAATCCACAGTCATTTTATGAATGTGCTAACATCCACTCCACAGCCTTTTAATTCAAAATTATGCCAGACTCACTCGGTCTCCATACTCTTCCATTGAATTTACGTTTGTTAGTTTTGGCCTGTTTATACAAACCTTCGCTCCCTGAACTCATTTTCATTACATACTCTATATTCTTTCCATTTTTGTAACTACTGATCCTCCTCCATCTTCCACTCACACAACCATTCCACCTCCGTCAATCCATCACTTACAGTCCATCACTTACAAAGGTATTCTCAAAGCAGGAGGAAGGAATGGGCCTTCTGGTAAGACCAGAGCCGGACGAGCCTAAATTCATGGAGGGTGATCCACAGTTAAAAAGCATATTAACAAAGGCACGGTGGCTACAATTTATCCAAAAATTTAGAGGTCACAATAAAGAAGTCACGAAGACATTTGCAAGGCCTTTTAACGGTGTGGAAGTTGAGGTTGGAGATCTCAAATTTTCAGTCACAGAGGCATCCATTGCAGCAGCAACGAAGCTCCCATAGGAGGGAGAACGACGGTTAAAAAACAAAGACTTTGATGAGAGGGCCTGGAGGATTATTTTGCGTAACCCAGGTATGGATATAACCGTTTTCAAATGTGGAATCCCTGTTTCTGCTCTAGAGGAAAAGTGGACTAGTTTATTATTGATAATTCAGAAGTTTATTACGTGTGAAGGAAGGTTTGGGTCCATGAACATGTACCACATCAGGTTACTAATGAATTTTCTGGAAAATCAAACCATCAATTTGCCTTATTTCCTGTTGAGTATCTTGAAAAAGATGTCCACAACTGTACAAAATAATCTGGATGACGTAGAGCCTCACCTTTACCATCACGACCTTGTTAAAATTCTGATTGAAAAATAATTGAAGGGAAGAAAGGACACTTGGGAACAATTCTTGATTAGAAACTTCTTTCAGGACCCACCTGAAACACCTGAAGATAGCTCAACAAGGAAAAGTAGGAGAAGAAAAACAAGTTTAAACATTCAGGATACTCCTACTAGCATAGCTAAAGAAACTAGTAAGGAAGAAAAGTTGTCTGAAACTTTGACTGAGGTTAGGAAGCAAGTGAAACTAAAGGAGAAAAGAAATGTTGAAGCTTTCTATCAAACCCCAGAACCTTCCTCAGAAGAGGATTAGATACTTTCTAAAAGACTAATCCACCTTAAAGAACAATCAGCTAAAGCAAAGGAAAAAGGGAAAGAAAAATAGAGTGTAGAGAAAGGAGACACCAGCTCATAGAATCTAAGGAGGAGCTCCAGACTTAAAGGAAAATTGAAGAAAGTGAAAACTAAAGGGGCCCACTTCATAGACTTAGGAGGGGAAACACCAGAATAGTCACCAACAATCCATCCTGACCATAACCGACATCATTCTCCTTTTTCTCAACAAGATTTTGAGATCAGTCCAAGAAAGGCTACACCTGAAATAGATCCAACTCAGCAAGAAATGTATGATTTTATTGAATCATTGGAGAAAACCGCAACATACCAAGGCACTTCATCTACTCAGCCTAATACAACCCGGGAAGTTTTAATCCAATCACTAAAACAAGAAGTTTTTGAACTAGAAGTCCTGAATAGACATATAAAAATGGAAAATGAAACATTGAAAGAACAGAGCAGGTTGGATAAAATTATCCATGACAACACCATGTTGAATCTTGGGTTGTGGCAGAAGAAAAATAGGAAATTGAAGAAAAAGAGCAGGAGGTTGAGTAGATCCCTTATCAACCTCAAATACAGGTGCCTAATGAGGAAGCCCAAGATGACAGTGATACCAAGGAAGAAGAAAAGAAGGCTAGATGTATTAGCAGAGGTCTCAAAACAAATGAACAGAAGGGAGGATGGTCACAGTTTTGGTTGCATGAGGACATGCAACACCTTCACAGTGGGGGTATGTTGAGCCCTAAAACTACCTCTCTTCTACATACTTTCCTAGACCTTTTTCCCACACCAGCACCTCATAAGCTATCAAATATCATTACATATTGATTCTAGGAATGCATTTAAGTGGTTTTCTAACTATATTTTTGTGTTTGCTATTTGACTTAGATTTTGCTCATCAACTGGGGAATGTAGCCACTTTCCGCAGTTGACTCGCGATTCCACAACTATTTTTATTGATCTACAGGTTACAGGTGTCGGCAAGTAAAACGAGGCACGTGGGAAATTCAGGAATGATCTGGACATGGACACGGTCCTATCTGTTCAGTAGAATTCATAAAGGAAAGCCTTGGTCAAAGGACGGTCAAACAAGGAGTCCTATAGCAAATAGGTCTCTGTTTTCAGCATGCGAAAGGTCCGAGACCGTTCCTAGATCCGTGGATCCCTCTTGACAGCTGCGGACCGTCTCCACGACGCAAATCCAACATCCACCTTTTGTAGATTGATTGATCATGGAAACCAAGACGCTAAGCTCACAGGTTCTGTCTTTTTACATGTCCTCTGCTGAAGATTCCTCACGGAGAAACAATTATACAATTTCCTCTATAAATAACGCATTTGCAAACGCAAATAGTTAGTCTTGCTGTTAGTTTTTATGTTGTTGCTATAGCATTAGTCCTGTTGTTGTAACGAGAAGACATTTCCTCTGTTTTGCAATATAAAGACTTTGTTTCTTATGACTGTTTGAGCGTAATTTTGGGTTGACAGCGTAATAACCAAATGTCGTGCAGAGGGCCCCTGCAGGCTGAGGTTTTGTTTTTCATTTCTGTAAAGTTTTCCTGCATCATTTTCTTATTTCCCTTGTATATATTTCATAGCTTTTTTAACTGTATATGTTTCATAATTCATTTATGGTGTTAATCTTTCATTCTTGTACATGATTTTCCAGCATTGCATACATTTGCTAACAGTGATCAGTGTGTTTCAGGATAGGTCATGCTCGAGCTTTATCATATAATTTTTGCATCAAATAGTGACATGAGATTGGCCTCTCTGCTGACTTTGTTTTTAAGCTTTTCAATTTCAGTTATGCTTTGATTTCAATCTTATTTATTTGTTGTTGTTAACTAGTTTAGATATCAAATTCTTCATGTTATTTGACATTATCTCCGGAGCCATGGCTTAACCCCAGAAAGCTACTTGGCGAGCTATTGGATTATAAGTGAAGTGATTTGATTTTACTTTCATTCTGCAAGTAGGTAGTTTAGATATCAAGTTCTTCATGTTATTTGACGTTATCTCCGGAGCCATGGCTTAACCCCGAAAAGCTACTTGGCGAGCTATCGAATTATAAGTGAAGTGACTTGATTTTACTTTCATTAATCTACAAGTAGATAATTCGGATATCAATTCTTCATGTTATTTGACGTTATCTTTAGAGCCATGGCTTAACCCCAAAAAGCTACTTGGCGAGCTATCGGATTATAAGTGAAGTAAATTGATCTTACTTTCATTAGTTTGCAATTTTTGGTTTGTTTGAGTGAAATAGTTTAGATTTTATTTTTGTATTTAGATGGGCAGCAGAGACAATGATTTCATTATCAGTGTGTCATCATTTGTTTGATTTAAATAGCTGCACATTTACATTCCTGTTCAAGTACTAATTTTATCACAAGCATGTTTTGAGATCTTTTGAAGTGCTAAGTTCTGGAAGTTATCATAAGGGACATAAAACCTTGTCTTAAATCTATATCCATACTTGCCCTCTAAAGTATTCTTAAAACTTAGGAATAGGATTTCCATTTTCATTAGGAGACAAACAAAGACAAAACCCCAAAACAAAATAAAATTGAAAATAACAAAAAGTAAGAAAGAGGTTGTCTTGCACATATAGTGCGCCACACTTCATCAGTTTACGACTCCCAAATTGATAATTAATGTATCAATTTAGGACATACTAAATTGACTAAACAACGGATGTGCACAGATTCACAGGCCATCAACAAAATCACCATTAGGTACAGTTTTCCCCTACCACGGATGGACGATATGATGGACTGCCTAAGTGGGGCAGCATACTTCACGAAGACTGATCTGAAGAGTGGCTATCATCAGATCCGGATCAATGAAGGAGGTGAGTGGAAGATAGCCTTCAAGACTAATGAAGGGCTATACGAGTGGTTGGTCATGTCGTTCGGTTTGAGTAACGCCCCTAGTACTTTTATGAGATTGATGAATGAAATGCTGAAAGAGTTCATCGCCAAGTTTGTGATAATGTACCTTGATGACATATTAATTTTCAGCATGACTAAAGAGGAGCACCTTCAACTTGTTCTAAGAGTGTTGGAGAAATTGCAACATAATAAAATGTTGATAAATTTGAAAAAATGTACTTTCCTACAAAGAGAACTGATTTATCTGGGCTTTGTAATTGCAGAAAATGAATTAAAGATGGACCCAGAAAAGATTGCAGTAATCATTAACTGGCCATCTCCGAAATGCTTATTTGAGGTACGTAGTTTTCATGGGTTGGCGAGTTTTAATCACAAATTTATAAGAAATTTTAGTGAAATCTGCACGCCTATGTTGGATAGTATCAAAAAGGCCAGTCAGCCTTTTGTTGGACCAAGGCAGCAAAGGACAGCTTTCAACTCCTAAAGAGGAAAATTACTAAAAGGCCAATTTTAAGGTTACCAGATTTTAATAAGCTTTTCCAAGTTCGATGCGATGCAAGTGGTACAGCTATTGGCGCTGTACTCAGCCAAGAAGACAAATCTGTTACATTTTTCAGCGAGAAGTTGAACAAAAGCAAGCAGAAGTATTCCTCATATGACAAGGAATTTTATACTCCCATCCAAGCTCTGAACCATTGGAGACACTACTTGTTGGGGAGTGAATTTGTGTTATTTTCTGATAATTCAACGCTGCAATATGTAATACAATAGCATAAATTGAACCACAAGCATGCCAAATGGGTGGAGTATTTGTAGATTTTCACCTTTGTGTTGAAACACATCAACGGGTAGGCCAACAAGGTGGCGGATGCATTGAGCATAAGAGCCTTGCTTTTACAGGAAAGTACAATACAAGTGTTGGGTTTCGAGCATTTGAAAGATTTGTACCAGACCGACACAGATTTCAAAGAGACCTATGAAGCTTGTCAAAATCCTGTGCTGAGGAACAAAAGTCCATGGTTGGAGTACAACTTGTAGGAGGAGCTAATGTTTAGAGGGGGACAGTTATGTATTCCTGATTGTTCGATGAGAGAAAATATTATACGGGAGAAGCATAGTGGAGGTCTAGCAGGACATTTCGGCATAGACAAAACTTTGGATCAGCTCAAACACTTCTATTACTGGCCAAAAATGAGAAGGGATGTACAGCAATATGTGAGTAGGTGTAAAGTCTGCCAACTGGCAAAGGGACATAGTCAAAACACCGTACTTTGCACACCACTGCCTGTTCCAAGTAAACCATGGGACTCAATCAGCATTGACTTTGTCTTAGGACTACCTAGAACACAATGAGGTTATGACTCGGTGATGGTGGTGGTAGAAAGATTTTCGAAAATGACGCATTTCATCCCTTGTCGAAAAATTAGTGATGCCACTCACGTAGCTTACCTGTTTTTCACGGAGATTGTTAGATTACATGGCCTACCCAGATCTATTGTTTCTCACTGGGACGTAAAATTCACAGGACACTTTTGGTACACCCTGTGGAAGAAGTTGGACACACAGTTGAACTTCAGCTCTGCATATCATCTGCAGACTAACGGGCAAATGGAAGTGGTGAACAGGAGTTTGGGAAACTTGCTACGAAGCTTGACTGGGGAAAATTCACGGTTATGGGATCATGCGCTTGCTCAAGCAGAATTCGCTTATAACGATTAACCGAACCACAGCGTCAGACACAGTCCATTTCAGATCCTGTACGGCATGCATCCTCTCATAATACATGAGTTGCGGGATCTCGGAAAGTTGGAGAAGAGAAATGTTGATGGGGAAGATTTTGCTGAAGCGATGAATGAACTACACGAATAGGTGAAATCAAAGTTGAAGGACAACATTCAAAAACACAAACAATAGGCAGATCTAAAGCGATGAGAAGTCCAATTCAATGTAGGTGATGAAGTCCCTGCACACTTACGCAAAGAACGGTTTCCTAAGGGCGTGTATAACAAGCTAAAATTCAAGAAGATTGGTCCCTGCAAGATTTTGCGTCAATTATCAGCCAACGCTTATGAGATATAGTTGCCACCAGATATAGGCATATCACCTATTTTCAACATGGTAGACTTGTTCCCATATACTGCCAACTCGGAGGATGGCAGTGTGGTATGGCTAGAACAGGACACCCAAGTTGGAGACAGTTCTTGGATGAGGCACATGCCTTCGTCTCAACCCCATGACATCGAGAAGATTTTTGAGACACAGGTGCCCAAGAGGACTCGCAGGAAGGAGTATCTATGATACCTTGTCAAGTGGAAGAACCATCCAATCGAGGATAGTTCGTGGCTCGATGCGGCGCGAATACAGAAGGCAGGTTATTCTGTGGAGGAGCTCATGGAACGGAGCCATGACTTTTTCTTACCCCGGAAGCCTCATGCAGGAGCATCTGGCTAACGGGTCATCATGATGAAAGGTTGTTTGGTCTCTGAGAGGACTGAAAAGGAAATTGATAAGTGAACATTGTAGTTGTTTTTGTTTATGTTGTTTTAATTTCGTAAAGAACAATATGTAGGAAGGTAGAGGATTAATTAGGTAAACTGTTGCAAGTAATTAATTTTATTTTCATGTCAACTTTTGCAAGATTGTAACGTAGGACAATAAAATGTTTTTGGAACTAAAAAAAAATGTGTAACCAACAACAGTTAGGAGAAAACAATTCCAGACAATTATTGAAAAGGAACATAATACAATTGTAAGAGGTTCGACTTTTTGGAGAGAGAGTGAAAATCTAATAAAATATCTCTGAGCACACACATTATTTTCCAATATCCTGCAACTGTCTATCTATCTATCATTCTATTAAATTGCCAGAAACAGTGAAAGCACATTCTTTGATTTATTCCACAAGCATGTACACACATTTTTGTTTCTATTTGTATTGATTCAAGCAAGCCTAAAAATCAAAACAAGCTTGCAGACAAAATTAAAGAATACGTTGCAGAAGCGAGGGCATACAGTCCCTGAACTTATCAATCAAAACAACGTGGAGGGATCCTGGACGAGTCCACAAAATTCAAGCATCAAAGGTAGAGACAAGACACAAGCACTTCTGAACAACAAAGTTAGACAAATACTATAGGTACTTCAGAAGAATAAACCCTCTTGTTTCATTTATAAAATAAGCACAATAATCTCTATTCGAATATATAGAGTTACCAAAACCTAATTTAAATATACACACAGTCCATACAATAACATTGTACAAGGTTCAATGGGGTATCATAGCATACAGGTTTAGAAACCCCAACCGCAAATCAAACCCTACAGGAACTACCCATAAGAATAACAATTCAAATCTAGCAGACTACGACCACATACTGTCGGCGGTCTCAAACCATTACAATAAACTACTGTAACCCTAGCCTATGACGAACAGATCACAAGTGATAAGAAAAATAGGGAACGACCCTACCCAGGTCTAGCCAACGTGCTGGGAAGCCGGAACCAAAACCCTCTAGGACGAGCATACCTGCAACGACAGACAACAACCAAATTTTGTGAGCATATTGTGGCAGGTAAAGAAGAGGTCAAAAGGAAATAACAAGACCAGAGGTTTGAACTTACCTTAAAGAGACAGGGCACTCACACTGCAGTCACCTAGGGCCACTCTGCTCACGAAGGAGCAACTGCGTCAGTTAAAAGCAAAAGGAGGAGAAAGAACTGATAGCAGAGAACACAATCTTACCTTGACATTGCAGAAGAAACCAAATCCGAAGGCCCTGCGACCGCAACCTGTTCATAAAACTGAGGAATACAACCAAAGCACTCAACGAACAGTCGCATAGAAGCATTCAAGACCAAAAGGAGTCACACAATCCAGCTAAATAACCAATATTGACTTGTACACAGAGAAATCCCAGATTCCAACAAGCAAAATATAATCCATCATTCGACGGAAAGATTAAGTGCAGACAGAGAAACAAATAATGAAATAACCAAGTTCAAACAAGAGTTCATTACCAGACAGAGAAGCCGACACGTTTCCAGGTAAAGAGTTGAGCTAGAGTACCAGAGGCAACATAATATTACATAGAGAAAACTGTGTGGACCACATTGTAGAGCCCTCAAACCTCAACAGTCACAAGCAAAATGACCGGGAGATAGGGTTTGAGACCCTCATACCAAAGCGGGAGTGACAATTCCAAGGAGTGGACACTTGTCCATTATTCGTTAGCGTAGGTACAAATCATAAGTGCAGACCCCAAATCAATTTTAAAAACATTGCAATCAACCACCAAATGAACCAACATCATATGTAATCCAACTGCCTATCATTAAATTCATTCATAATCGTATTATTAACGTTGGTAAGTGTGACATGGGTGGGCTGGACCCATCAAGTGGTATTAGAGCAGGAAATTGAAAGAGTCAGGATATGGAAGTTGGAAGACGCAGACGTGCGAGAGGTGTGCGCAGAGTAGCAGACGAAGGACTGAGGGAAGAAATGAGGATCCTTACTGCTCGTTTAGAGGCAGTGGAGGTAGGAAGGAGAAGGGATCCAGAAATAGGAGATGACACCGAGGAGGAAGCCATAGTTGCAACAGATGGATCGGATGAGGAAGGGCCGGAGATGAGGATGTTGAGGTCGGTTCTATTGGCCAGCAGCAAGCCCAAACCAGAGATTGCTAACTACGATGGCAGCCTGTCCACATAAGTTCTGTTGGACTGGGTAAGCAAGTTGGACAAGTATTTTGAAAGTGAAGAGGTCAGCGAGGCCCGGAGAGTCAAGTTCGCTGCAACCAAATTGAAGGGACACGTAGCCCTGTGGTGGGATAATGTCCAAACAGAGAGAAGGAGGATGAAGAAGTTACCGATAAAGAAGTGGTCAAGGATGGTGGCCAAACTGAAAGGTAGATTTTTGCCTAAGGATTACCAGGTTTCACTTTACCCGACAAGTGTAGAATTTAAGACAAAAAGGGATGACAATAAGGTAGTATACAGAAGAATTCTACCCGGTGAACTTGAGAGCTGGTTATACCGATGACACTCCGGAGAAGACAGCAAGATACGTAAACGGTTTGAGACTGGAAATACTTGATGAAATCAGCATTCTTCCCTGAGAAATATAGAAGAAGCCTATCAGAGTGCTGTGAAGGCTGAGGAAAAGATTACTAGAAAACAAAATGCTAGGAGAGGATGGGGAACTGACAGAGGACGATTGACAGTCCTATGGCAGAGGACGAACTGCCAGTAATAGCGAAGAGGGTAGCAGCTCCAAGGCTTCAGGAACAACAAAGAAAGGAGACAACACTAGAGGTGGCAGGCCATATCAGCGAGGAAGAGGGAATGACCGAGGTAGAGGAGATAATTTCCAGTACTACAGGTGTCACAAGTGGGGGCACAGATCTTTTGAATGCCCTGAAGCAGAGGAAGCTGGCCAGAGAGGAATGTTTGTTTCACAGCCTGAGGAATCTGGGGCACCGCCCCAAGAAGCAGAAAATGTAGCAGAAATAGGGGAGGCCTTAGTTCTAAACAAAGTATTGCTGAAACCATCCAAAGAAATAGTTGAACAGACCCAACGGAAAGCACTATTCCGGACAGTTTGCAAATCACACAGAAAGTGCTACAAATTGATCATTGACAGTGGGAGTACAGATAATTTGGTTGCCATCGAGATGGTGGAGAAGTTGGAGTTGAAGCGGCTTAAGCACCCCAACCCTTACAAGGTGTCGTGGCTGCAGAAAGGCCACTAGCTATTGGTTGATGAACAGTGTGAGGTTGAATTTCACATTGGCAGGTACAAAGACAAAGTTATCTATGATATTATGCCAATGGACGTGTGTCACATACTGCTAGGAAGACCATGGTAGTATGATTGGAAGGTAGTACACGATGGAAAAACGAACTGCTATAAGTTTGTTAAAGATGGAATCAAGCAAACGCTTGTACCCATCAAGGAAGAGGAGACAGTAGAAGCAAGCGGGATGAAAGCGTTGTTAGTAGGTGGAAAATAGTTTGTGAAACAGATCGAGGAAAGTGAAGTGAATTATGTTGTTGTGAGGAGGGCAAAGACAGTGTTGATGCACACAAAAATGTCTGATTTGGCTGCAGAAATTCAAGAGATGTTGCAGGAATTCAGAGACATTGTAGTTGGTGATTTGCCTGACAAGTTGCCTCCCAAAAGAAGCATCAATCATCATATCGACTTATACCCGGAGCAAGCTTACCAAATAAGCCAGCATATCGAATGAGCCCCAAAGATAATGAGGAGATCAGGAAACAGGTGCAGGAATTGCTAGATAAAGGGCTGATAAGGAAAAGCTTGAGCTCTTGTGCAGTACCAACAGTTCTCGCTCCCAAGAAAGGAGGAGAATGGCAAATGTGCACAGATTCACGGGCCATCAACAAAATCACCATTAGGTACAGGTTTCCCCTACCACAGATGGACGATATGATGGACTGCCTAAGTGGGGCAACATACTTCACGAAGATTGATCTGAAGAGTGGCTATCATCAGATCCGGATCAGGGAAGGAGATGAGTGGAAGATAACCTTCAAGACTAATGAAGGGCAATACGAGTGGTTGATCATGTCGTTCGGTTTTAGTAATGCCCCTAGTACTTTTATGAGATTGATGAATGAAATGCTGAAAGAGTTCATTGACAAGTTTGTGATAGTGTACCTTGATGACATATTAATTTTTAGCAGGACTAAAGAGGAGCACCTCAACATGTTCGAAGAGTGCTGGAGAAATTGCAGCAGAACAAACTGTTGATAAATTTGAAAAAATGTACTTTCCTACAAAGAGAAATGATTTATCTGGGCTTTGTAATTGCAGAGAATGAGTTAAAGATGGACCAAAAAAGATTGCAACAATCATTAACTGGCCATCTCCGAAAAGCTTATTTGATGTACGTAGTTTTCATGGGTTGGTGAGTTTTTATCGCAAATTTATAAGAAATTTTAGTGAAATTTGTGCGCCTATGTTGGACAGTATCAAAAAGGCTAGTCAACCTTTTTGTTGGACCAAGGTAGTAGAGGACAGCTTTCAGCTCCTAAAGAGGAAAATTATAGAAAGGCCAATTTTAAGGTTACCAGATTTTAATAAGCTTTTCCAGGTTCGATGTGATGCAAGTGGTACAGCTATTGGCGCTGTACTCAGCTAAGAAGACAAACCTGTTGCATTTTTCAGCGAGAAGTTGAACAAAAGCAGGCAGAAGTATTCCTCATATGACAAGGAATTTTATGTTGTCGTCCAAGCTCTAAAGCATTGGAGACACTACCTGTTGGGGAGTGAATTGATGTTATTTTCTTATAATTCAGCGTTGCAACATGTAATGCAACAACATAAATTTAACCACAAGCATGCTAAATGGGTGGAGTACTTGTAGGGTTTCACCTTTGTGTTGAAACACATCAGCGGGCAGGCCAACAAGGTGGCAGATGCATTGAACAGAAGAGCCTTACTCTTACAGGAAAGTACAATACAAGTGTTGGGTTTCGAGCATTTGAAAGATTTGTACCAGACCGACACAAATTTCAAAGAGTCCTATGAAGCTTGTCAAAAACCCGTGCTGAGGAACAAAAGTCCATGGTTGGACTACAACTTGTAGGAGGAGCTACTATTTAGAGGGGGACAGTTATGTATTCCTAATTGTTCGATGAGAGAAAATATTATACAGGAGAAGCATAGCGGAGGTCTAGCCGAACATTTAAGCATAGACAAAACTTTGGATCAGCTCAGACACTTCTACTACTGGCCAAAAATGCGAAGGGATGTACAACAATATGTGAGTAGGTGTAAAGTCTGTCAACTGGCGAAGGGACATAGTCAAAACACCGGACTTTACACACCACTGCCTGTTCCAATTAGACCATGGGACTCAGTCAACATTGAATTTGTCTTAGGACTGCCTAGAACACAGTGAGGTTATGACTCAGTGATCATGGTGGTAGACAGGTTTTCGAAAATGGCGCATTTCATCCCTTATCGAAAAATTAGTGATGCCACTCACGTAGCTCACCTGTTTTTCACAGAGATTGTTAGATTACACGACCTACCCAGATCTATTATTTCTAACAGGGACGTAAAATTCACAAGACACTTTTGGCGCACCCCGTGGAAGAAGTTCGACACACAATTGAACTTCAGCTCTGCATATCATCCACAGACTGACGGGCAAACAGAAGTGGCAAATAGGAGTTTGGGAAACTTGTTACGGAGCTTGACCGGGGAAAATTCATAGTTATGGGATCATGTGCTCACTCAGGCAGAATTCGCTTATAACGATTCACCGAACCACAGCATCAGACATAGTCCATTTCAGATCTTGTACGGCATGCATCCTCACGGATTACATGAGTTGCGGGATCTGGGAAAGTTGGAGAAGAGAAGTGCTGATGGGGAAGATTTTTCTGAAGCGATGAATGAAATACACGAACAGGTGAAATCAAAGTTGCAGGACATCATTCAAAAATACAAAAATAGGCATATCTAAAGTGACGAGAAGTCCAATTCAATGTAGGTGATGAAGTCCTTACACACTTACGCAAAGAACGGTTTCCTAAGGGCGTGTATAACAAGCTGAAATTCAAGAAGATTGGTCCCTGCAAGATTTTACGTAAATTCTCAACCAACGCTTATGAGATACAAATACCACCAGATATAGGCATATCACCTATTTTCAACATGGCAAACTTGTTCCCATATATTGCCAACACGGAGGATGGCAGTGCGGTACGGCCAGAACGGGACACCCAAGTTGGAGACAGTTCTTGGATGAGGCACATGTCTTCGGCTCAACCCCATGAGATCGAGAAGATTCTTGACACACAGGTGGCCAAGAGGAATCACAAGAAGGAGTATTTGTGATACCTTGTCAAGTGGAAGAACCATCCAATCGAGGATAGTTCGTGGCTCGACGCGGCGCAGATACAGAAGGCGGGTTATTCTGTGGAGGAGCTCATGGAACAGAGCCATGACTTTTTCTTACCCCGGGAGCCGCATGCAGGAGCATCTAGCTGATGGGTCATCATGACGAAAGGCTGTTTGGTCTTTGAGAGGACCCAAAAGGAAATTTCTAAGTGAACACTATAGTTGTTTTTGTTTATGTTGTTTTAATTTCATAAAGAACAATATGTAGGAAGGTAGAGGATTAATTAGGTAAACTGTTGCAAGTAATTAATTTATTTTCATGTCAAATTTTACAAGATTGTAACGTAGGACAATAAACAGTTTTTGGAACTAAAAAAAAAATGTGTAACCAACAACAGTTAGGAGAAAACAATTTTAGACAATTATTGAAAAGGAACATAATACAATTGTAAGAGGTTTGACTTTTTGGAGAGAGAGTGAAAATCTAATAAAATATCTCTGAGCACACACATTATTTTCCAATATCCTGTAACTGTCTATCTATCTATCATTCTATTAAATTGCTAGAAACATTGAAAGCATATTCTCTGTTTTATTCCACAAGCATGTACACACATTTGTGTTTCTATTTGTATTGATTCAAGCAGGCCTACAAATCAAAACAAGCTTGCAGACATAATTAAAGAATACGTTGCAGAAACGAAGGCATACAATCCCTGAACTTACCAATCAAAACAGCGCAGAGGGATCCTGGACGAGTACAGAAAATTCAAGCATCAAAGGTAGAGACAAGACGCAAGCACTTCTGAATAGAAAAGTCAGACAAATCCTACAAGTACTTCAGAAGAATAAACCCTCTTGTTTCATTTATAAAATAAGCACAAGAATCTTTGTTCAATTATATACAGTTACCAAAACCTCATTTAAATATACACACAGTCCATACAATAACATTGTACAAGGTTCGATGGGGTATCATAGCATACAGGTTTAGAACCCCCAACTGCAAATCAAACCCTACAGCAACTACCCACAAGAATAACAGTGAAAATCTAGTGACCTACAACCACATACTGTCAGCGGTCTCAAACCATTATAATAAACTACTGTAACCCTAGCCTATGACGAACAAAGCACAAGTGATAAGAAAAATATAGGAACGACCCTACCCGGGTCTAGCCAACGTGCTGGGAAGCCGGAACCAAAACCCTCCAGGACGAACATACTTGCAACGATAGACAACAACCGAATTTTGTGAGCATACTATGGCAGATAAAGAAGAGGCCGAAAGTAAATAACGAGACCAGAGGTTCAAGTTTACCTTACAGAGACAGGGCACTCACACTGCAGTCACCTAGGGCCACTCTGCTCAGTTAAAAGCAAAAGGAGGAGAACTGATAGCAGAGAACACAATCTTACCTTGACATTGCAGAAGAAACCGAATCTGAAGGCCCTACGACCGCAACCTGTTCACAAAACCGAGGAATACAACCAAAGCACTTAACGAACAGTCACATAGAAGGATTCAAGACCAAAAGGAGTCGCACAATCCCGCTAAATAACCAATATTGACATGTACAAAGAGAAATCGCAGATTCCAACAAGCAGACTATAATCCATACTTCGACAGAAAGATTAAGCACAGACGGAGAAACAAATAACAGAATAACCAGGTTCAAACAAGAGTTCATTACCAAACGAAGAAGCCAACAAGTTTCTAGGTCAAGAGCCGAGCTAAAGTATCAAAGGCAGCATAATATTACACAGAGAAAACCGTGCAACATAACTACATTGCAGAGCCCTCAAACCTCAATAGTTCACAAGCAAAATGACTGGGAGATAGGGTTTAAGACCCTCATACCAAAGTGGGAGTGACAATTCCGAGGAGTGAACACTTGTCCATTATTCATTAGCGCAAGTACAAATCATAACTGTGGACAGCAAATCAATTTTAAAATCATTGCAATCAACTGTCAAATGAACCAACATCATATGTAATCCAAATGCCCATCATTAAATTCATTCATAATCGTATTATTAACGTTGGTAAGTGTGACAAGGGTGGGCTGGACCCATCAAGTGGTATCAGAGCAAGAAGTTGAAAGAGTCAGGATATGGAAGTTGGAAGACGAGGACGTGGGAGAGGTGTGCGCAGAGTAGCAGATGAAGGACTGAGGGAAGAAATAAGGATCCTTACTGCTAATTTAGAGGCAGTGGAGGCAAGAAGGAGAAGGGATCCAAAAATAGGAGATGACAGCGAGGAGGAAGCCATAGTTGCAACAAATGGATTAGATGAGGAAGGGTTGGAGATGAGGTTTTTGAGGTAAGTTCTATTGGCCAGCAGCAAGCCCAAACCGGAGATTCATAACTATGATGGCAACCTGTCCACAAAAGTTTTGTTGGACTGGGTAAGCAAGTTGGACAAGTATTTTGAAAGTGAAGAGGTCAGCGAGGACCGAAGAGTCAAGTTCCCTGCAACCAAATTGAAGGGACACGCAACCCTGTGGTCGGATAGTGTCCAAGTAGAGAGAATAAGGATGAACAATTTTCCGATAAAGAAGTGGTCAAGGATGGTGGCCCAACTGAAAGGCAGATTTCTCCCTAAGGATTACCAAGTTGCATTTTACCGACAAGTGTAGAACTTAAGACAAAAGGGGATGACAGTAAGGGAGTATACAGAAGAATTCTACTGGGTGAACTTGAGGGCTGGTTATATGGATGACACTCCGGAGAAGACAACAAGATACGTAAACAGTTTGAGACTGGGAGTACTGGATGAAATCAGCATTCTTTCCCCAAGAAATATAGAAGAATCCTATCAGACTGTTGTGAAGGCTGAGGAAAAGGTTACTAGAAAACAACATGCTAGGAGAGGACGGGGGACCGGTAGAGGATGAAGACAGTCCTATGGCAGAGGACAAATTTCCAGTAATAGCGAAGAGGGCAGCAACTCCAAGGCTTCAGAAACATCAGAGAAAGGAGACAACACTAGAGGTTGCAGTCCATATCAGCGAGGAAGAGGGAATGGCCGAGGTAGAGGAGCTAATTTCCAGTGCTACAGGTGTCACAAGTGGGGTCACAGATCTTTTGAATGCCCTAAAGCAGAGCAATCTGGCCAGAGAGGAACGTTTATTGCGCAGCCTGAGGAAGCTGAGGCACCGCCCCAAGAAGCAGAAAATGTAGCGGAAACAGGGGAGGCCTTAGTTCTAAACAAAGTATTGTTGAAACCAGTCAAAGAAATAGCTGAACGGACCCAACGGAAAGCACTATTCCGGACAGTTTGCAAATCACACGGAAAGTGCTGCAAATTGATCATTGACAATGGGAGTACAGATAATTGGTTGCCACCGAGATGGTGGAGAAGTTGGGGTTGAAGCGGCTTAAGCACCCCACCCCTTACAAGGTGTCGTGGTTGCAGAAAGGCCACCAACTATTGGTTGATGAACAGTGCAAGGTTGAATTTCACATTGGAAGGTACAAAGACAAAGTTATCTGTGATATTATGCCAATGGACGTGTGTCACATACTGCTAGGAAGACGATGGCAAGGTAGTACACAATGGAAAAACAAAATACTACAAGTTTGTTAAAGATGGAATCAAGCATATGCTTGTACCCATCAAGGAAGAGGAGACAACAGAAGTAAGCGGGAAGAAAGCATTGTTACTAGGTGGAAAACAGTTTGTGAAACAGATTGAGGAAAGTGAAGTGAATTAGGTTGTTGTGAGGAGGGAAAAGACAGTGTTGTTGCACACAGAAATGTCTGATTTGCCTACAAAAATTCAAGAGATGTTGCAGGAATTTAGAGACATTGTAGTTGATGATTTGCCTGACAAGTTGCCTCCCAAAAGAAGCATCAGTCATTATATTGACTTTATACCTGGAGCAAGCTTACCAACTAAGGCAACATATCAGATGAGCCCCAAAGATAATGAGGAGATCATGAAATAGGTGCAGGAGTTGGTAGATAAATGGTTGATAAGGGAAAGCTTGAGCCCTTGTGTAGTACCAACAGTTCTCACTCCCAAGAAAGGAGGAGAGTGGCGGATGTGCACAGATTCACGGGCCATCAACAAAATCACCATTATGTATAGGTTTCCCCTACCACGGATGGACAATATGATGGATTGCCTAAGTGGGGCAGCATACTTCACAAAGATTTATCTGAAGAGTGGCTATCATCAGATCTGGATCAAGGAAGGAGATGAGTGGAAGACAACCTTCAAGACTAATGAAGGGCTATACGAGTGGTTGGTCATGTCGTTCGGTTTGAGTAACACCCCTAGTACTTTTATGAGATTAATGAATGAAATGCTGAAAGAGTTCATCGGCAAGTTTGCGATAGTGTACCTTGATGACATATTAATTTTCAGCAGGACTAAAGAGGAGCACCTTCAACTTGTTCGAAGAGTGCTACAGAAATTGCAGCAAAATAAACTGCTAATAAATTTGAAAAAATGTACTTTCCTACAAAGAGAAATGATTTATCTGAGCTTTGTAATTGCAGAAAATGAGTTAAATATGGACACAAAAAATATTGCAACAATCATTAACTGGCCATCTCTGAAATGCTTATTTGAGGTAGTTAGTTTTCATGGGCTGGCAAGTTTTTATCGCAAATTTATAAGAAGTATTAGTGAAATCTGCACGCCTATGTTGCAGACTATCAAAAAGGCGAGTTAGCCTTTTTGTTGGACCAAGGCAGCAGAGGAAAGCTTTCAGCTCCTAAATAGGAAAATTACAAAAAGGCCAATTTTAAGGTTACCAGATTTTAATAAGCTTTTCCAGGTTCGATGCGATGCAAGTGGTACAGCGATTGGTGATGTACTCAGCCAAGAAGACAAACCTGTTGCATTTTTTAGCGAGAAGTTGAACGAAAGCAGGCAGACGTATTCCTCATATGACAAGGAATTTTATGTTGTCGTCCAAGCTCTGAAGGATTGGAGACACTACCTGTTGGGGAGTGAATTTGTGTTATTTTCTGATAATTCAGTGCTGCAATATGTAATGCAACAACATAAATTGAACCACAAGCATGCCAAATGGTGGAGTATTTGCAGAGTTTCACCTTTGCGTTGAACACATCAGTAGGTAGGCCAACAAGGTGGTGGATGCATTGATCAGAAGAGCCTTGCTCTTACAGGAAAGTACAATACAAGTGTTGGGTTTCGAGCATTTGAAAGATTTGTACTAGACCGACACAGATTTCAAAGGGGCCTATGAAGCTTGTCAAAATCCCGTGCTGAGGAACAAAAGTCCATGGTTGGACTACAACTTGTAGGAGGAGCTACTGTTTAGAGGGGGACAGTTATGTATTCCTGATTGTTTGATGAGAGAAAATGTTATATGGGAGAAGCATAGCGGAGGTCTAGCCAAACATTTCGACATAGACAAAACTTTGGATCAGCTCGGACACTTCTATTACTAGCCAAAAATGAGAAGAGATGTGCAACGGTATGTGAGTAGGTGTAAATTCTGCCAACTGGTGAAGGGACATAGTCAAAACACTGGGCTTTAGACACCACTGCCTGTTCCAAGTAGACCATGGGACTCAGTCAGCATTGACTTTGTCTTAGGACTACCTAGAACACAGTGAGGTTATGACTCGGTGATGGTGGTGGTAGACAGGTTTTCGAAAATGGCGCATTTCATCCCTTGTCGAAAAATTAGAGATGCCACTCACATAGCTCACCTGTTTTTCATCGAGATTGTTAGATTACATGGCCTACCCAGATCTATTGTCTCTGACAAGGATGTAAAATTCATAGGACACTTTTGGCACACCCTGTGGAAGAAGTTGGACACATAGTTGAACTTCAGCTCTGCATATCATCCGCAGACTGACGGGCAAACGGAATTGGTGAACATGAGTTTGGGAAACTTGTTACGGAGCTTGACTGGGGAAAATTCATGGTTATGGGATCGTGCACTCGCTCAGGCAGAATTCGCTTATAACGATTCACCAAACCGCAGCCCCACACACAGTCCATTTCAGATCCTGTATGGCATGCATCCTCGAGGAATACATGAGTTGTGGGATCTGGGAAAGTTGGAGAAAAGAAGTGCTGATGGGGAAGATTTTGCTGAAGCGATGAATGAACTACACGAACAGGTGAAATCAAAGTTATAGGACAGCATTCAAAAATACAAACAGCAAGCAGATCTAAAGCGACGAGAAGTCAAATTCAATGTAGGTGATGAAGTCCTTGCACACTTATGCAAAGAAGGATTTCCTAAGGGCGCGTATAACAAGCTGAAATTCAAGAAGATTGGTCCCTACAAGATTTTGCGTAAATTCTCAGGCAACGCTTATGAGATACAATTGCCACCAGATATAGGCATATCACCTATTTTCAACGTGGCAGACCTGTTCCCATGTACTGCCAACCCGGAGGATGGCAGTGTGGCACGGCCAGAATGGGACACCCAAGTTGGAGACAGTTCTTGGATGAGGCACATGCCTTTGGCTCAACCCCATGAGATTGAGAAGATTCTCGTCGCACAGGTGGCCAAGAGGACTCGCAGGAAGGAGTATCTTCGATACCTTGTCAAGTGGAAGAACCGTCCAATCGAGGACAGTTCGTGGCTCGACGCTGCCCAGATACAGAAGGCGGGTTATTCTGTGGAGGAGCTCATGGAACGAAGCCATGACTTTTTCTTACCCTGGGAGCCTCATGCAGGAGCATCTAGCTGATGGGTCATCATGACAAAAGGTTGTTTGGTCTCTGAAAGGACTGAAAAGGAAATTACTAAGTGAACACTGTAGTTGTTTTTGTTTATGTTGTTTTAATTTCATAAAGAACAATATGTAGGAAGGTAGAGGATTAATTAGGTAAACTGTTGCAAGTAATTAATTTTATTTTCATGTCAACTTTTACAAGATTGTAATGTAGGACAATAAACAGTTTTTGGAACTAAAAAAAAATGTGTAACCAACATAATGTAACCAACAACAGTTAGGAGAAAACAGTTCCAGACAATTATTGAAAAGGAACATAATACAATTGTAAGAGGTTCGACTTTTTGGAGAGAGAGTGAAAATCTAATAAAATATCTTTGAGCAGACATATTATTTTCCAATATCCTGTAACCGTCTATCTATCTATCATTCTATTAAATTGCCAGAAACAGTGAAAGCACATTCTCTGTTTTATCCCACAAGCATGTACACACATTTGTGTTTCTATTTGTATTGATTCAAGCAGGCCTACAAATCAAAACAAGCTTGTAAACATAATTAAAGCATATGTTGCACAAACGAGGGCATACAGTCCCTGATTTTATCAATCAAAAGAGCGCGGAGGGATCCTGGATGAGTACACAAGATTCGAGCATCAAAGGTAGAGACAAGACGCAGGCACTTCTGAACAGCAAAGTCAGACAAATCCTACAGGTACTTCAGAAGAATAAAACCTCTTGTTTCATTTACAAAATAAGCACAAGAATATCTGTTCAAATAGATACAGTTACCAAAACGTGATTGAAATATACACATAGTCCATACAATAACACTGTACAAGTTTCGATGGGGTATCATAGCATACGGGTTTAGAAACCCCAACTGCAAATCAAACCCTACAGCAACTACCCACAAGAATAACAATGCAAATCTAGTGGCCTACAACCACATACTGTCGGTGGTCTCAAACCATTACAATAAACTATTGTAACCCTAGCCTATGATGAACAGAGCACAAGTGATAAGAAAAATAGGGAACGACCCTACCAGGGTCTAGCCAACATGCTAGGAAGTTGAAACCAAAACCCTCTAGGATGAGCATACCTGCAACGACAGACAACAATCGAATTTTGTGAGCATACTATGGCAGATAAAGAAGAGGCCGAAAGGAAAGAACGAGACCAGAGGTTCAAACTTACCTTAGAAAGATAGGGCACTCACATTGCAGTCACCTAGGGCCACTCTGCTCATGAAGGAGCAAGTGTGTCAGTTAAAAGCAAAAGGAGGAGAAAGAACTGAAAGCAGAGAACACAATCTTACCTTGACATTGCGGAAGAAACCGAATCCGAAGGCCCTGCGACCGCAACTTGTTCACAAAACCGAGGAATACAACCAAAGCACTCAACGAACAGTCGCATAGAAGGATTCAAGACCAAAAGGAGTCGCACAATCCAGCTAAATAACCAATATTGACTTGTACACAGAGAAATCCCAGATTATAACAAGGAGACTATAATCCATAATTCTAGAGAAATATTAAGCGCACACAGAGAAACAAATAACGGTATAACTAGGTTCAAACAAGAGTTCATTACTAGACGGAGAAGCCGACAAGTTTCCAGGTCAAGAGCCGAGCCAAAGTACTAGAGGTAGCATAATATTACACAGAGAAAACCATGTAGCATAACCACATTGCAGAGCCCTCAAACCTCAACAGTTCACAAGCAAAATGACCAGGAGATAGGGTTTGAGACCCTCATACCAAAGCGGGAGTGACAATTCTGAGGAGTGGACACTTGTACATTATTTGTTACCGTAGGTACAAATCATAAGTGCGGACCCCAAATCAATTTTAAAATCATTGCAATCAACCATCAAATGAACCAACATCATATGTAATCCAAGTGCCCATCATTAAATTCATTCATAATTGTATTATTAATGTTGGTAAGTGTGGCAAGGGTGGGCTAGACCCATCAGGTTCCTTGTTTCATTTTTTTAACGAGCTTAACACAAGGCAAGGAACTATGCTCCGGGACTTATTTCATTTTTTAATGAGTTTGACACAGTAAAAGAACTATCCTCATATCCCTTGTTTCATTTTTTAACGAGCTTGACACAAAACAAGGAACTATGCTCATATTCCTTGTTTCGTTTTTTAACGAGCTTGACACAAGACAAGGAACTCTGCTCTCAAACCTGTTTCATTTTTTAATGAGGTTGACACAGTAAAAGAACTATCCTCATATCCCTTGTTTCATTTTTAACGAGTTTGACACAAGACAAGGAACTATGCTCATGATTCCTTGATCACGACCCATAAGAGGTCATGACTTCCAAGAGGTTCTCATCAAATGGGAGAACAATGATCTGGAAGGGATACGTAGCAAGGAATCCATTAGGGAGATCTAGTTCCAATGCCCCTAGTACATAATGCACAACATCACAGAATTGATCATCAATTGATATAGGCATGGAACGGGTTTCCACATAATTGACCCGTGGCGGGGAAGATTTCATTGGAACAAAATGACCATTTAGGGAAGATGGTTGATTGGAAGCCATATTTGGACCGGGAAATGAAAGTTGGTCAACGATGACAACTCTACCTTCATGCGGGAAACACATCACTTGGAAGAGCGTTGAAACAATAGCTCCCATGTCATAAACATAGTCGCGCCCAAGAAGTAAATTGTAATCTAAAGGGCCTAGGACTACCATCACACAGATATAAACAATTTTTCCTCCCAAAGTAATAGGCAACTGAGGAAGGATCCCTATTGGTTTACTAGTTCCTCTGTTAAAAGCCAACAAATTCTAGGTAACAGGCACAAGTGGCGGCGAACTGAGCGCCTACCAAGCAGTGGAGGAAATGATACTCACAGATGCACCTTCATTTATAATCGTACCAGATACAATCATATTATAAACCTGTACTATGATCTGGAAAGGCACATAAGAAGGGAGACGACATCCTACCAGTCGATTACAAGCAAAGGAAGTGACCAGACTACTTGGAGGAGGTACCGTAAGAATGAGAAAATTACCCCCTTGAGTTACAAGAACGAGAGGATTTTCCTCCTGTCTTTAAGGAACAGGAGGGTTGCCTCCAAGCTCATTGGAATCTGAAGAAATGAAAAGAACCTGAGTGGTATCATACTCACTCTCTATAGGAAAGGTACGATTAACTGAAGGTGAAATTGGGTCAACTATTTCCTCGACCTGTGATTGGTCAGGTATAGACTCATGGGATTCACATTCAGAGAGAGTGGGTTTGACCGACGGTTGATTTGGGTCAGTCACTTCATCAACTAGTGAAGGATTAAGGGAGAATCTCCTGTAACCATATGGAAGTTGTTGCAGAGAAGCAGGACGGTTATCCAACACTTTTTGGGCTTCATCCAAATAGGGACAAAGGTGAATAGAGTGATTCCCTTCGCATAACCTACATTGAAACTTAACTTTTCCCTTCTTTCCATGAACTTTACTACCACTAGTTGATGGTGTGTCACCAACATGATCTCCAAAAGTTAATGACATAGGATGGTGTGAACGAGAAGACCATTCTTCTAAGATTTGAGCAATACTAGAACAATTTCGAAGAAGATGGTCTCCCGTACAAATTTTGCAAGGATATCGATGTTTGTGAGGCTTATCAAATGGTTTCTCATCAGAAGTTGCATTCGAAGCAATGGTTGTTTGGTTGCCCCCCTACTGAATTTTCTTCTTCTTCTTCTTATCCACCAGGTTACTAGTAATTTCACCAAGCGAAGAGGAAGAAGGGGAGGAAGAAACAACCAACGAAGAAGGTAAATGGTCAACTTTAGGATCAATTGGAGGTTGATTTGTCCAGTTCTAGGAATATCTAGTTGCGGGGCCAAGGATGTTGAGAACAACCATACTGGCAAGCCAATGGTAAGTCCCAGAAGGGACAATGTAGCCATATAATGAGCACTAAAAATTTTGAAAGGAGGAAAAGGACTAGGATTCCCATCAAAAGGAATTCATTGATCAGTGGACTCCAAAGTTGTTTCCATATGTCTCAATCTAATATCAACTAAGGAGTGACATGGAGGATGTTATCCACGGTAAATTAATTTTATTTTAATCAAAATAACATAACAAAACAAAAGAGGGATAATCTAGGCAAAAGGATTATCAAGTAACTGTGAACTGCAATATACCGCCTCGGAGAAGCCAAGGACTTAACATATGTGTAGGTAATCTCCCAGAATGTTATTTTCAGTGTATCACAATACACAAGGCAGTCGACTCGGTTACTTATGGATGGACAGCAACCTAATGTAGTCCTCCCAAATATACCCAAAAGTACGTGGAGGCCCAATTCGTGTTAGCGTTGTCTAATCTGAAACCGCACAGTGAGAGCATTCCTTTATACTTTTCGTACTATAACACTGCACGATATACTCGAAAATACGTGGAAGAGCTACGATATACTTATGTATGTGGAATGAGATATCACACTTGGAATGTATCACAGACCATTAGTAACAACTGCTATGTTTAACGACGTTGGAACACTGTCACGCGGAATGAGTCGAGGTTGCGGACAAGATCGACCTTCCTAGTATCTAAAGGTATCTAGTGACAAGCAAGCCAATCAAAAACTATCTTTCTCTAAATATGCAATTAAAAACAAAGGCAAACAAGTGTTTTAGGCCTACCTTGGGTCCAATGCAAGTTTGTGGAAGCCTCGCTCCCTCGCTCCAAATGAGCTTCCTTGAAGCGTAAGTCTGCAAACACAAACAAGCAAACAAATTAAATAGCACCTGAAAAGCCAATATCATAAAGCATATTCATCATAATGATCAAGGAGATTATGAAACAAACCACATAAGACAATTTGTTGAGAAAAATGAATCTGATTGTATTAATTCAAATGAAGAATAACTTTACAACCTGTGCCTTGATGTTGTACAAGCTCCTCCTAGGGTCCGACAAGAAGTCTCCTCTACTTTGACAAGTTTCACTCACTTCCCAATGAAACCAAAAGGTATGTGATCTCTCCTCTCAAGTTTAACTAGGAAGTCTCAATTCCATTAGCATTTACCCTAACAAATGTTCAGCTTCTAACCTCCTCAGCAACTGACCCAATGCCTTAATTTATAGTGCAATGGAGGGAAGTTACTAGGTCCTCCTTCAAAGGGATAAAGCCCTCCTTCAAAGGGATAGCTCCTTCTATCAAGGGATTAGCTCCTTCTCTTTTGGGATGCATGAACCACCTTGGAGCGAACAATCCACGTCAAAATCCTTCTAGAAACATCTAGAATTAACCCAAAAGTGAATTTTTTAGGATAAACTTGCGCCTTTTTTACTTTTACAGGGTTACGCACCCACCCCTTTACAGACAGAGTGTGCAGGGACATAGGTAATATGAACAAGGGGTGCAGGTCCGCAGGTAAAAGTAGGAGAAAGTGCGGAACCAGAGTAATATTGATTTTCAATGTCTTTCTCTCATTTGCAAAGCTTGACATGAAGAGCTAAGGTCCGAGACTTTCTTAGGAGGCTAGTATAAGTGATGATAGACTCATACTGACTAAAAATAATCATGGTAACGATATGTTTGTGTAACAATGAGACAAAGGACTGTCCCACACTGATAGCGAGGTTGCGCGATAAGGGGGCATTCCAGCCTCCCCAGACTTAGAACCTGCAAATGATGAGGTCTGAGCTGTGAGAGGAAGACTCGAATGTAAATATCATGCTCTGAAGTGGTATCACGATAGGCGATGACAAAGGTAAGTAGCCCGAAGAGAGTGCCTAGGTTCATAAGGTTCCAACTAAGGAATCATAATTTTATTTAGAGCGCGCTAAGGAGATGTTCGTGGAAGCTAAGAAGAGCTTCACAGATACCTCCACTTCAGGTAGTAAAGACAAACTGGAAACGGAAATGGACCCATCAATGCTTACTACCTTTTTGGAGATGTGCATGAAGCTATTGCGCAAGAGCAAGGCTATGAAGGGACTGCAAGAACTCATCACTAGATGTGCTGGGACTGCACAAGGAGAACTGCACGTAGTCTAGAAGCTCGAAAAACACACAACGTGAATAGGAAGGGAGATGAGATTGACCATGCAGATTAGGGAATATGAAATGGATCAAGTGATTTTGGATCTAGGGTTGGACGCGAATGTCCTACCAAAGCAGATATGGGAGTGTATGGGCAGGCCTGCATTACAATAGTCACCTATCCAACTGTGAATGGTGAACCAACAAAAGATCCTACCTATGGGGAGATTGTAGGGGGATCACAGTAGATATCGAGGGAGCGAACACGCTTGCAGATTTTGAAGTGATAGAGATTGCTGATGACAACAATCCCTATCATGTACTATTGGGTATAGATTGGGCCACCGACATGAATGGAGTGATAAATCTAAAGAAGCGAAAAATGATTTTTGAGAAAAAGTTATTGCACGTAGTGGTATTGTTAGACCCTACAGAAGGATTGTGCTACACAAAGCCAGTGTGCGACTGCGACAACGATGACGATCCAGACTGTATATACAAGATAACCATGTGGGAGAAGGATTGGGTAAATCCAGTCGTGGATGGCAGAATCTCGTGGGAGTGTGAAAGCTCTTGCACCTCAGATTCGGATGAAGAAATAGAATGATGGCAGAATTGGTTACACAAGGTAACCACACTCCACTGTAACATGATGACAAGGTCATTTCGTTGTGTAACAACAGAAGTTAGAGATCTTCCTGTGTATGATGGGTTGAGTGAGGTAGATGATTTCCTAAACAAATTTGAAATAGAAGTACCGGAACAGCAACATTTCAATGCTCTGAAATTGGCATTGCGCGCTACGCCTGCAAGAAGGTGGGGTATGTGTCAAAGAAGTTTTGAGGACTGGCGCAAATGCATAAGGAAGATGCTCATGCGATTTGGAAAGCATCAGACGCAGATGAAATCTGGTTATGATGAATGAAACAACCTGCGTGTCGACATCTCCATATGGGTACAAGCGTATGGTGCGCAACCTGCATGAACACCCACCGTCCTCATGATAGGAAACACGACCAACAAGCAGGAGCGGGCAAGATGATGGCGTGAATGATGACCAGGAAGTATGATAAGACCAAGCGCGCCGAATATTATCCGTGTGGAAGCCTTTGAAAAAGTACGCGAAGTATTGAACGCAGTCCACCATGTGAAATGCACTAACTGGGACCTACACGTACCAACGGTTCTATGGGCTTATAGGACCATGTGAAAAACCTTGACCGTGCGAGCATTTCTAAAGTTGACGTATGGAGCGGATGTTGTAATCCCTATGGAGCATGCTAATCCTAGACCGCGCACAGTAGCACCCATAGATACGATTGTTCACGAAGCCCGGAAAGAAGGGATCACACAGCCGCAAGGAACATAACGCATGGGACTTGAGGAAGAAATCCAACAGGTAAACCTTAGACTCCACAAACTTGAAGAAGAATGGGTGCAGTTAAGGAAGAAAAGTGCTTTGATGGACGCGGAAGTCAAGAAGATGGAGGACAAAATAAAGAAATATTTTCTCAGCAAAAAGACCAGCATGGTAAGGCAAGAGGCATGCAATCATGATGACAGGTGTAAGACCTATTGCCGTGAATTGATCAGTCTGATGCCTTCGATTGGACCACATATTATTAAGCTTAGTGACCAGGGTAGCGCGTTGTAGATGGCGAAGTGTGCGATGGTGACCGTAACAATAAAATGTGGGGACTCTCCAGGAACCATGATGGAGCACCGTATGGAACTCTATACGGGTGGTGTGGCTACCTAACTAGCTGAGGGGAAGACAGTCTTAGAACTCCAGGCAATTTGAAGGGAGCGCAGGACTATAAACTATTAAGCTTGGGAGCTGTGCAATTTTGAAAATGCGCACAAAAACAAAGAGTCACAAGGCCTATGCCCGTGCTTGAGGGGCTATGCTGCCGCGCGGGTGGGCCAAAAAGTGATCGTTGAAGTCACTATTCACGATGGGATGCTCGACTTAAGGCCGAATGGAGTGGGTGGAAGGCATTTAAGATGTGATTTATGGGAAGATTTGGGAAAACCTGCAACCAAGAAAGCATTTATGAACCAGAATTGGGGGGAATAGTCGAATTTGAATTCAAAAAGTGCTATAAAACACAAAGGGCTACCCAGCAAACAACACTTGGTTATTTACGAATTGAGCGATTGAGCAGTATTGTGAGTCGAGCGTTGATTAAGCCCCTAAATTCACACGTGGTAGATTGCTACACAACTACAATGCTAGCAACTAAGGATGGTATCGGGATAGAAGAGGTGACTGCCGGTGAGGCCGCGCAAGCCCGAACTATGGAAGATGTTCTAGAAGGTACCAAGATTGTGGTAGAGATCCAAAAATCATTGCGTATGCTAAGACCCAAGAAGGATAAACAAGCAATGGCTCATGTACGTGTGTCTTAGTGAAACCCATTGCACAACAAACTATTGATGGAGGAGAAAGGGAGAGATGTCACTATAGAAACAGATGAAGAAGGAGAATATTTGCAGGCCCTTGGCGTCACAGAGGAAGAAGACGAAGGCATGGAGATGGATATTCAACCTACGCTCTGTGACAAAGCTTCCTGCCTATGTCCCCCCATGAAAAGGGAGGGCCAGAGTGCCCAAGGACTTGGACGAGACCAAGAGTTATCTCCAAATCCTGATCCTCCCAGATGGCATTATGTTTGAGGGCACGCACCTGGGCCGCATGACGACCATGAAATTTGAAGATTAGGGCCTCGCTGACATCGAGAAGTTCCCTCAACTTGAGACTGGAAACCTCATGAAGCAGAACACCGAGGGGGTAGTGACCACATTAGAGTTGTGGAAGTGGTTGCGCGGTGTAGAAAAGGCTGGGCTACTGAACCTACTATGGGTGTTGCATTTCTACCATGCCCCAATTACCATTTCATTATCAGGTAGCTGCTCTACTTGGTGCATGATGGGTATTTATGTGAATGTGCCACGCTAATGAAGTACCTGTGCCAGTGGTCGCACTGGCCGAGCAATGCACGGAGGGGGTGCAATTTAACTGGTCCAAATTCCTTTGCACATAATTTTTAGAGAATTATCGTGAAGCCCAAGAGTAGGGTAAAACCTTCCACTATGCATGGTTGTTGCTGTCCATAGTGTTCGTAGTAGGAGAATTGCCGGAGGACAATTAATTCCCCATAATTGATAGAGAATTACCAGAGGCTGCGAAGCACGCTTTGCTATGGGCCATGAAGGATGCTACAAGGATATGCGACAGAAATATTTTCTGGGTGCTCATGGAGATGAACATCCGAATGTGGATCAACTATAAGCTGCGATTGTCATCCATGGTCTACAACAGTCTGTAGGGCTTCGCAGAAATTAACGCAGACATGCATAACATAAATATCAGGGCGTGGAAGGACCCGACGAAACAATGGACAAAGTTACCCTTTGTAGCCACTGACAATGCCATTTTCAATGTCCTAGAGGCATGGCCTCTGCAGTGGCATGCCCCAGACCTCATAGAGATCGAAGGATCGGCGACACAAAGAAGGAAAGATGAGGCTAAGCTGTGCATTGCATAGTTGGCCGAGAAAAGGCGGAAGGAAACAACAACAACAGAAGTGCACGCAACACGGGAAGTGGCACAGAAGGTCACTGAGCAGGAAAAGGTCGTAGTAGCAGCAGCAGCATAGGAAGCAGCCACGAAGATGGCCGAGGGCCAAACAACACCTTCGAAAGGGTAAGCAGCTGAGGAAGTAGAAACAAAGGAAGGAGGCTTGGACCCACAAACCACGTCCACAAAGTTGAAGCGCCAACACTTGACAGAGCGAGTAGGATCGAGGAAGAAGATAAAGGCATCAAAATTGTCCATTGACCCGATCACCCTAACCGAGGGTGATCTGTATGACATTAGCGAGACGGTGCGCAATGTCACAAATGAGGCTCTCCAATATTTCATGCAGGAGAACTAGATTGTGTTGGGGGCCCTTAGAGCACAGTTATAGGAATTACAGGTGCACCCCCCTCAGGTTGGTACGCTCATAGTCGGATCCATGGCAGCAGAGCAGATGGTGCGCACGCAGATGATAAACAAAATCATGTTGTCAGAAAGGTCTCTAGTGACATCAGATGAGGCCAACAGGCTTTCGGTTAGCATGATGAAAGGTCTCGATGTTAATCTAGCTTCACTTTCGTGTGAGACATTATATCTCTTACATGATGGGATAATGGCAGAGCTACGCGCTAGGGATAGTAGCACGCTCCAAGTCATCAACGAGCAGAAGATAAATATGGAGCAACTTAGCTTGCAATGTAACGAATTGGTGTCACAAAAGCAATAGCTGGCGCAGGTGATAGGCGATGCTTGCCGAAGCATCCTGGAGCTGGCCATCCCAGCAGATCTACCAGCGGAGGTGCGGATCCACAGGTTAGAAGCAGGAGTTCGTGATGCCAGGGAAGAAACGACCAAGGTTCATCTGGAGTTGAATCTTTAGATTGCCAAGCTATGGTTAAAGGCGCAACCATCCACTGCCCCGGAAGTCTAAGAACAACATGCTAGTGCTATCACAGTGGGATTAGAGGAGATTGGAGGTACACTGCGAGACTGCACCAGCTTGTAGGAAGAATCACCTGAGGTCCTCACAACTCTGCAGGAGGACCCCAATATACAATGCTTAGAGACAGAGGTGTGAGAAATCCAATTGTAATATGACAGTGTCTGGGGTACTATGCGGATAGTGGTCCTCACTCAGAGGCTTGCGAGGATGTAGTAGGCTAAGACGTTGAAAGAACAGGTGGACGCAACACGACATAAGGAAGTAGTCCTAAAAGCACACGTTCAGCCTTGGATCAATGAGGCATTCACCATCACAACAGCTATTGAAGGAAACCTTACCCACATGTAGGGGATGTACACATTAAGGCAGAGAAGCACTCCTGACTCAGAGGTTTTGGAAGAGCGTATGCAGAAGGTCTAGGAAATAGTAGCTCAGTGTGCTGCTGACCTCTGTGTAGTTCAAGAACAGTTGGAGGGACTCCACGCAAAGATCGTTGCGCCAATAGAGTGATTCGAGGGCGAGTCACGATGTTTGTGTTGGGATCTTGTTGGGCATGGAATCCCCCCCAAGACATGTTTTGGGGCTTAAAGCCCAAGTTTTGACCAAATCTTGTTGTAAAGCTCCGCAAATTGTGGGTGCGGAGCACGAAAAGTATGATATAGTCATAGGCTTGTCTACCCTAGTTTTGTGTCGGCTGTATAGACCTATAAATAGATCAAGGCTCTAAGTTGTGATAAAACGATAGGATGGATAGGAAAAATTAGTTGAAGATCTAAGAGTGAAGTCTAGCTTTGGGTCATAGAGTAGTAGAAGGCTCTGCAGCTATGTGCGCAGAGGCCTAGTAGTCTGCAGCTGAGTATGCAGACCACTGCAGCTGAGTGCGCAGGGCAAATTTGAGTATATAACCAAGGAAGGAATTAATAAAGAGAAGTTTGATTATAATTTTGTGTATCTGCTCTTGGGTTAATACTTGATTGATATATCTTGCAATTATGATGTTTATTTACTGCATGCATCTGTATGAATAGTTTATGATGTTAAATATAACTTAAAGCACTCAACTCACTAACATTGGAAACTATAAGTAAGATCTTGGGTAATAACATAGAGCGTGGCATTCATCCCCTGAGCAAGGGCTGCACAACGGTAGTATATCTAGCTGCAAGGCATGGGAAAGTGTGCGAGGCAACCTGCGCGTAGGGTCAAACCACAGACCAATTGAACTCTTTAAATATCTCCAGGGTGTGGAAACCTGGTTCCAACACCCTCCCATACTACTTCAGGTGAGACCTTAGTTCGTGCTCCGCAGAATATTGTTGAAAAGGCCAATAGTACTGGTATTTGTTTGGCTAATTAACTCCGAACCTAGGTCAGGCCCCAACAAGCCAACAACTGCCGTCTCAGGTGGGGCTAGCTCTATCTCAAGGCGAGTTGCACTCATTTTCTTAAGGAAGTTCTAGCGATATAAATTAGGCAAGTTTGCAAACTCTGGTTGTGAAAGAATTTCCACCCAATCCAGCTCAGACATATAGTACTTTACTTGGCACAAAGCAAGGTGAAAAATATTAAGGCAAAATCTCAGGAACCAAAGTTTTCGAATGCGGGGTGGTATGCCATATTTATAGACCAATTTGAATTCAAATCCAACTGTTCCCTCCAATTCCTGGTCATTAATGCACATTTGGTAGTAGATTTCAAAATATATGCTCCATAAATGCTTTTTCCCTGCTCCTTCCAATGGAAATATCACCATCAAATCCGCTACAGTGCATCCAACGGTCATTTTTCAGCCATGCTGCGTGGGACCCATCCATCTAGTGTAGCTCCTTCGATGCATCTCCCCTCAATGCCATCCTTCGGCTTGTCACGCAACCCCTTCACTTTTCCTTTCTAACTTTCAGGTAGCGTAGTTTAAAGTCTCGTACTTCCTTGCAGCTGCCTGGAGTACTAAGACTATCCCGCAATCATATAGTCATTGCACAGGGGCGATATCACCCCTATACAACTTCAATCGACTCATATTGACTTTTCCTAGAAGTAATTCTCCATTCAGTTTCACGAGTTGAACTGTGCCTCCATCTATAATTTCCTTCACAAGCTTGTTGACCAAGTATTTTAAAGCAGAATGATCGGTATACATCTTGAAGTGTGCACCCAATAGATAGTGCCTAAATTTCTGTAGTGTATACACCATTGCCAAACCTTCACACTCTATGGTTTAATAGTTACTTTCCACCTTTTAAAACTTTATAATTGCAAATTCTATTGGTTGGCCGATATCTACTTCGCTTGGTTGGGTTAGCATAACTCCTAGCGCGATGCAAGAAGAAACTACATGAATGTGGAACTCCTTCTAGTTGGGGAACACTAAAATGGGTGCAATGACCATTTTCTCCTTCAAAACATCCAAACTCTCCTAGCAATCCTCATCCTAGCAAAACGTCGCATCCTTCTTCAATAATTTTTCCATGGGCACAGTGATTTGTGCATACGCTTAGACAAAATTCCTATAATATTCTGTATGGCCCAATGTATTGCGTAGTTGTTTAACATTCTTTGGTGCTTCTAGACTGGAGATTACTTCAATTTTGGTAGTGTCTACCATCAATCCCTACTTGCAAACAACATGGCCCAACAGTATCCCGTAGGGTACATAGAATATGCATTTCTTCAAATTAAGGGCTATCTAGTGTTTTTGAAAAGTTTCCAACATGAGGGGCAGACTAGCAACATGTCTCTTTACTAACCCAAACATTGTCCAAACATTGTCCAGTCATCGAAGTAGACCTCCAAAAATTTTAGGATAAATTCCTCGAAAGCTACAATTACCACCTTAGAGAAAATTGCAGGGGCATTATTAAGCCATAAAGGCATTACTGTATACTGAAAAACACCCCCATTCAATAGCGAAGGTAGTCTTACTTATGTCCTCCGTCGCGATCTCGATCTAATGGTACCC
The DNA here is from genome assembly GCA_000404065.3 of Pinus taeda. Lineage (NCBI taxonomy): Eukaryota > Viridiplantae > Streptophyta > Pinopsida > Pinales > Pinaceae > Pinus > Pinus taeda. The sequence goes on along the minus strand of APFE030449833.1, from coordinate 235,098 downwards.
TAAGGATCCATTTGTGAACGAATAGGCTTCCTGTCCTCCAACATTCTCCAGTACCTAATCTGTGAATGGCATAGGGAATGGATCATGGACACATGTGTCATTCAACTTCCTCAAGTCTACTTATATCCGAATTTCACCTCGCGTCTTCTTTTCTTGGACCACCATTGGACTAACCCAGTCTGATTATTCGACAGGTTCAATGATCTCGACTTCAATCATTTTATCAAATTCCTTGCGCACTTTTTTCTTATACTTAGGATTTCATCAGTAGGGTGTTGTTTCACTGCCTTTGCATCTGGCTTCAAATTGATCTTCATGACTCCCAAATCCCATACTATCCCTTTTAGATCAGAGAACTTGGTGGGGAGTAAGTCTTGATACTCTTGCAATAGCTTTATGACCTTATCTATTGTATCTTCGACCGAATAGTCACCTATGTTCGTGAAATTCAGTTGTGCTTCCGATCCAATATTCACCTGCTTGGTCTTTAAGGGCTATGATATATCATGGATTTATGCCTTAGGTCCCTCGACTTCCCGTTGTCCTTCAGACTCATGAATGTGGATGTTCCTAGGATCTTCTTCCCCATCCTCTGTAGTCACATTGTAGCATTCAAGCACATGGTGCAACTGCATACCCCAATATGGTTGTACCCATTTGACCAGTTCTTCAAGTATTTTGAATATTGCAGCTTTAATCTCCAGTAACACCTCATAAATGAATTCAAATCCATATTCAAAGCTAAAATTTAACATAAAACTTTATTTCAAAAATCCCATTCCGCGGTCCCGTGATGCAGCTCCATTTCTAGGTACCAGTTCATCAGGATTGTATCCAAAGTGTGCCAAAATATATGAACCCACTCCAACTGCGGTTCTTCTCTCCATGCTTTTTTCGAATGAGCTAAGTTCTCACGCAGATCATCATTTCCTGTGTATTTCTCCACAATGCAGTTATTTATGTACCTAAACCTCAACTTCATCATTCTTCGATACTCCTTCCAATCTACAAATTTTTTCTTATGCATGCCCCACCAACGAGCAGGCATAGCTCACAACACAATGTCTAGAACTTAGACCTGATGTTCCCTCGGTACATCCCTTTCAAATTTACCTAGAAATAACTTGACATCCTCTAAACCATCATAATATGGTAAATTGCATACCTCAGTGGATATACATCGTAATGATTTGGTAATCCTGTTGCAGCGCAATGATGATACTTCATGTAATCAGTTCTGCTAGTATTCGAGCTCCTCATCTGAATCTGAATTACAATAGTTGTCCTTCTCCCACTTGATTTGCCCATCTGTTGTAGGGTTGATTCAATCTTCATCTTGCATAGTCAGCTTACAGATATTCCCAATATCATCATCTTCCTCATAATCGTGGACTAGTTCAGTATATCATGCACCTTCGGCTAGATCCAAAGGCACAATCACCCTTAGTTCTTTCTTTTGAAATGTCATATTGTGCTTTTTCAGATTGATGACTGCGTTCATATAAAATTCCTAATCAATACCAATAAGTGATGGATATGGGTTACTGTTGTCCACTATTTCGGTCACTTCAAAGTCGGTTATGGCACACGCCCCTTCAATATCCATAGTCACTCCATGGAGGTGCCCCATAGGAATAATATTCTATTGATTGGCCATCCTCAGCTAGATCAAGGACCATTGTAGCATTGATCTTCCCATTCTTTCCCAATTTTTCTTTGGAAAAACATTTGCATCAGACCCCAAATCAAGAATTACCTAGTCCATTTCATATTCTCCAATCTGCGCTTTCAACCTCATTTCATGACCAGTTCTCTTCTTACTTCCCCACCTTATGTACTGTGCATTGTTCTACTATAGGCTTATTCTTACTAGTGAAATTATCTATCAATTCTTGTAGTCCTTCTACTGCCTTCTTATCACTTAGGAGTTTCATGCAGGTTTTTAAAAATGATGCTAATAATGATGGGTTTGTCTCTTGCACAATATTGGTCTCTTCAGACTTTCCCATATTTTGAGTTCTTGTTGTCAAAGCTCCTTTATCTGCGAAGATGCTTTTTGCCTCCATAAACGTTTCCTTCACCTTATTTACATTAAATCTCGTCTCCTTATCAGTAGCCTTGCAAACCCACACATCGACTTCTGGCTATTTCCCTTTATCTTCTTCAGTAGCTACACTGCTTCGCATAACAATATTGACATTGAACCCATCTTTACGAGGCTTCAACTGCATCATCTAGATGTTCTGCGTAGGCTGTTGAGTTGTTATACAACAAATTGACCCCCTCATCAGCTCAAAGGGGAAAGACATGATAACTGAAGCAAAGACCAAGATCACAAGCCTTATTTCCACACTAACACTAGCTATGCACTGACAACTTGCTTTATAAATCTTCTCTGCAAACCTAAGGGTGCGTTAGTGACCCAACTAACTCTAGTTGCTAGTTCAGGAACAACGTTAGTGGACCCTAATGACGTTTTAAGGGTCAAAGGATTGAATTGACTCATAAATATCCAGATATTTGCTCCTACATCTACTCAAGAAAAGCAAGGAAACATCTCAAGTTCGACCTATTTGGGGGATTTCTAATCCTAATGAAGGAGGCAAATGGGAAAGAGCTAAAAAGCATGGAAACTTCATTGCTTTTACCCTAAGGAAGTCATGGAGGAACTTGGTAACCCTAACTCAATTTCTACATAAGCAAAGCTAGGGCTATGGTGATAGGGGTTAGATCATTTGAAAGGATAGCATACTTGATTGTTGAGAATTGTCTCAAATAAGAAGAATTTGGTAAGAAGGGAGAGAGAGAGAGAAGATGGAGGGGTAAGGGAAGTTTGATGCAATAGATGGTTGTAATCACTCTTCTGACATTAATATAGAACTGCAGTTGTATTGTTTACTCTGTGGTGTTGGTAATATCATTCATTTAGTTGTTTGTCCAATAAATTTTAGCATGAGTAGCTTAGTTATGTGTAACTAGATGTTCTTTTATGTATGCATGTATTAGTTATTAGAGTTGTATGTTGTGATTATGCTTGTCTCTTCTATGTGCAGGACTTGATCTGGAGCTGACTCAGGGGACTTCCACCTAGCTGCATCGGTGCTCTCCAGCAAATCTACAGGGAGGCTTGAGGTAATCTATTTGTCCTACTTTGATAGTTAGTTATTGTTTATGAACATGCATGTAACTTTGTGACAGTTGCAGATAATCTTACAGTCTACCAAAGGTCCCAAGAAGACCTTTGAGGGTATCTCCATTCTCCATACACCGTGCATTTTATCCTATAGCAGAATTGGCGACTCTGTTGGGGACTATACATCTAGTTCCTAGTTTACCAGATGGTTCTCAGTTTCCTCCTCCTTCTAAGACCTCCCTATACTTTTGTATTCCCTTTCTGACCCACCAAAACCTTGCTGCATCCTAATTATACATATTCATCATTGAATCTGATCCAAGAAGCCCTATTTGAACTATTTTCCCACACTGTTGCAGGTTAGTAGACTACACAATGCTTTATAAAGCACTGTGTCTGCACACACAGAGCGTTAGTGGACCCAGTAACTCTCTGTGGCCACTATTACAGAGCGTTAGTCTCCCAAAATCTTGATTTCCAGCTGTGTCTGGAAACCCAAGGGGATAGGAAGCCTATTCATGGACTGAAATAAGATCTGCTACTAGATTTTGTTAGCAAGATAGGTGTCCTGAAAGAATTTTTTTTAGGAAATAAGTTGTTTTTTCTCTCTTGAAAAAGTTTGTATCAAAGAAAAAATCATCAATTCTTTTATTCATTCTTTTGTTTAGCTAGTTAAAAGCTGCTTTATTTTGGTTTCAAGTAGTTGTTAAGAAAGAATTGGAAAGATGTTTGTTGGTTATGCATGTGTTATAATGACTAAGATGCATGGAACAAATATGAATATGTGAAAGACTCTCACCTATAGAATACAACTTGTTTTCATAGAATTGAATATTTTTTAAAGCATTGTCTTATGCATGATTTTTGAGTTAGAGTCCCATCACATTTCACACATCAACTCCCTTACCGAAGACAATAAAAAATTACATATAAAATTTACCTAAAATCAATCAGTAACTATTTATTGAGCAAACAAACATTAGTTCAGGCTAGGATCTTGGGATAGGCAGTGTGAGTAAATTTCCCAAGATTGAAAACCCAAACTAGTGTCATAAAAAGAGAGAAAATTCCTGTTGCACTCATACTACCGAGACCACTCCAATCAAAGCGGAGCTAAATACGAGACAACATCGGATTGTAAGTGAAGGTAGCCCGCCTTTGCTAGCAAATCCTTTGGGTATTCTGTGTATAGGGGATCCCTTTGGGGATTTCGGAGCTGAGTCGGGGACTTAGGTATCTTGCCCACACAACGTATTGTCTGTGACTATGTACCCCCCCAGTAGTGTCTATGATTTGAGGTATCCTTAGTGGCCAAGCTTTTAGGGACTTACACAAGGTGACTGGGGTGGGCTGCCCTCGTACCTAACACAGACGCACCTACTCTGTCTTTAGTTTTTGGGAGGGTGCTCGTTTTCATGAGAGTACTTGGCCCCTCAATCTGAGTTCAAGTGAAGCTCAAGAGTAACCGTAACTATACATTTGGCCAACCCTCTCTGTTATTCATCGTGATACTGGGTTTCATCTCTAGTGATTGGTGCTTATTAGATAGGGTCATTTCCCTCTGTTTTCTTATTGATCAACTTAGTGTTTTTTTTGTATTTTTTAGGTACCTGTGTGTTATCATTTGATACTTTAACAAATATCATGATAAAATTTATTGATAAAAATTAACGGTCACCGTGGCTACATTCGACCCTCGTCATCAATCTAGACGATTGCTATGACTTCCTCCACTCATTGTGGAAGATCCACCGAGCTCCAGTGAACCAAATTCCCCATCTTCGGGGAATCAAATTCCCAGATCTCACACATAATCTCTGTGGACAACCGACGATTCAAGTTTTCTAGAGGATTTATTTACCGAAGGATTTCTTCCTCACTTTAACCCTTCACTCACGAATCCATTGGACCCACTCTTGGTTCCAGCAACACCTATACTCCCTGTTTCTATAGGTGGAACATTTCCATCCATCTCATCGACGACTAATGGGTTGTGGAACTTTATGGACACTTTTGGTCCTCCACCACTTCCCTAGTCGACAGTGACTACCACACCATTGATGGAAAACCCCACTATCCCATTTGTCCCAGGTACAATCACTCACATGACACCCTCCATGAGTGGAACCCAGCCAATGCTAGGTTCATCCCTTTAGTGCCAAATTGTATACCTTCGACAAGTGCTACATACAACACTCCATATAACACCCAATATAGCACAATTAGCGCGGTTGCCATCCACCAGCAATATGGTCGGCAACCATTGTATAGTTCAATCCCCCAGATTCAAGTATTTGGGGGCATTCCCAATATGCACATGCTGGTCAGGAACGTAATAGTTCCCCCTCCATTCTCAAGCATGCATGGTCAGTCATTGGTTGGAATGAGCGTTCCTTATGTCAAGGAGCTCCCAACCAATCTATGGGGGTATCCTAATCACAAATTCAAATGAGTCAAGGGGGCACTACTTATCTTGGGGGAAATTCTATACCCCAACATTAGATTCCCCATGGAAACCCACACTACAACGCCATACCCCAAGGCAACTACTATACCACACAACCTATGTATAATATTGGGACTCAAACGATGAGAGGACAACAAGGTTCCTCAAGTCATATGTCATCGCCTTGGTTTGAGTTAGGGGCACCACACACTTTGCCTTTCTTGGCAATGTTGGATATACTCGACTTGTACAAACTTACAAATGACCTCATTTACCACAGCTTACTTTGGTCGTCGATCCCGCATAAGATACCAACAAACATCCCCAAGTTCGAAGGGAAACAAGTGGAAGATCCAGGCACTCACATCACCACCTACCATCTTTAGTGTGTTTCCAACTCCATGGTTGACGATAGTGTCCAGTTACATCTTTTCCCTGCACCCTCACTGGAAATGCAGCTAAGTGGTACATTGAGTTACCACACGCGTCAGTAAATACCTTCGATGCTCTAGCGATGGAATTCCTAAAGCACTTCTAGCTACCCATCCACTATGAGACTGGGACAGAGCTCCTAACTTCACTAAGTCAAGATACTGCCACCCACATCTCTGATCATATACATCAATGGAGATGTAGGTGAAGGTTAGTTAAAGTTCCCCTCCCAGACTATCTCTTAGCAGACTGGTTCTGCAAGTCCCTACTCTCACAAATCGCTAAAGATGTTGCTTTAGGTGGTGCAGTCACAAAAGACCAATCCATACATTGTGCCCAACACTTAGATCTGATATATTCACAGTCTGGCACTCTTTACGAAGTAATCGCTAATGCCCCTTGTAACTCCAACATCTCTACTACTCAGCAACCCAGAGCACACACCGATGGAATTATCGGTGCAACCTCTACGGCTGTTGTAAAACAACTCAGTGGTCACATTGCCCAGATGTCAGTGGACCCTTCTACCAAATTGACTGCTCTTCCTACCACCGCGATAAACTCTGTGCAGTCTATGCAAAAACCCGTTGGTAAGAACAAGAAGAATAAGAAAAAGACCACTCCTTTTGAGGAAAAATCAACAAAGTAGCAAAACCCAAAACAGAAGGCTACTGCACCTCCTAATGATGGAAAGGATAAACCCACCAGATTCCCTTGCAAAATCTATGTTGAAGACCACATGACCTATTGCTGCCCGCATCTTCAGGAATGCATAGAATACATTGCCAAAAAGGATACTGGTAGGACCCTCGCTGTCCTTAATAATCCTTTCCCCGCTCAGCAGCAGCAAAACCTTATCACCAACCAACTTCAACCCCCACAAGGAGGCAATGGTGGTTCACAACATCCTTCAGCTGGTGAAGGATCTTCTACTATTTACACCTTTGAAATAGTAGATCTATAAACAAGAGCCAAATCCTATGGAGATCCTGTCGCTCATGCAGAGGAACCTTCCTCAAGTCAAAACCCACCGCTGCTCAATGATTTTCATATCGAGAGGTCAGTTTCTGACCTTGTAATTCACCCCCCCCAAAGGGTCGCTTTGATGCACAACACACAATACATCTGCATGTGTTGCCCAAAACTACAACATTGTAGAAGACTTGGCGCAAGCGCTGTCGGCTATGTTGGTGCTTGAAGTATTACAAACATGCCCAACACAAAGGAAATATTTGCTTTCAGCTGTTGGTGGTATTTACCCATAGGATTCCATGCTTGCATTTTTCGACATGGAAAAGTGTAAACCTCCCCTTTCCCACTAGCTTGCATTTCAAGTGCAATTTTTTTCAAAAGGTAAAGGTATACACAGAACTATCATCAACGAGGGTGCCTCTACCTGTGTCGTGTTGGCTTCATGTTGGCTCGCTTTGGGTTCTCCAACCCTATCCCCACCGTCAAATTCCCTTAAAGCTTTCGACGACCACACTTTCATCCCAAAAGGTTACCTAGCTAGCTACCCCATCATTTTGTATGGGAAAATGGTAATGGTGGACATAGAAGTCGTAGATAAAAAAAATCGACTATAATCTCTTGCTGGGTCGTAGTTGGACATATACCATGACGGCCATTGTATCTACTATATTTTGCATCATCCTATTTCCATTGGATGGAAAGGTAGTTATAGTAGATCAGTTGTCTCTCTGCACCCCTGATTACTCCCCGTTACCAAGTGGCTCTGTACCCCTAGTAGGTGGTGTACTTGACTCTTACGTCAGTATCGGTGCCAGTCTACTGAAGGCTTCTTCCCTCATGGGTTGTTTCCCTCTTTAACTACCCAAGGTTTCACAAACGGTTAGCATGCTTTCATCTATTCCTCATGAATAAACTGATCCATGGATCCTACTAGCTCCTTTAGACATTCACACATACGGAGAACAAATGCCACTGCCACTAGCTAAATTGGCCTACCAAGCCATTCAATCTACATCTGCATCTCCGGTCACTTTGGTTACGGCCAACGGTACCACTACCCCTCCCATAAATGCTCCTTCTCTCAATCTACTCAATCAAGTCCTACCTACGGACAAAGCTATTTGAGAAATCATGAGTTTAGAAGAGCGACCTTGGGAGGATTGGCACCATCATGTTTTGATATCTGATTCAAACACGATGCCTCTTTACATCCTGTCCCCTGACATACCAAAAATAATTTCCTCACCCTATACGACCAACCAAACTTTGGAGGTAGAAGGAAACATGGGCAATATTTCAAAGACACTGCTCACCAATTTTTCTATCAAGACAGGCATCGTGGAAAACATCCAGATTGGAGCAGATTGCAATCTTGAGAAAATTGCAAGCTTCACCTACCTTTTTAAGGAATTCCCTGATGTATTTGCTTGGTCTTATGAGGAAATACCCAACATAGATCCGTCTATTGTCTAGCATGAGATCAAGCTTTATGACAATGAAAAACTTGTTCGTCAAATACTTCTACTGGTCGATCCCTGCAAAATGGAAGCCATAAAAAACGAAGTAGAAAAATTGGTACATGTTGGTTTCATCTATCATGTTCCTTTAATGGAATGGGTTTCCAATCCAGTTCTTGTCGATAAAAAACAAGTAACCATCTGCGTATGTGTTGACTATCGAGACTTGAACACCGCGTTTCCAAAGGATAATTATCCGACACCGTTCATCGATCAAATCATCAACAACTACACAGGTTGTGAATCATTTTCATTCATGGATGGATTCTCAGGTTACAACTAGATTGCTATAAAGCCCAAAGACCAGCATAAAACCGCCTTCTTCTACCCATGGGGCATCTTTGCCTATCAAAATCTCCCATTCGGTTTAAAGAATGCTGGAACAAATTTTCAAAAAGCCATGGACTACGCATTTCATGATATCAGGGATATCATTCAAGCTTACTTGGATGACCTTCTAGCTCATTCCAAGCAACCAACACAACACCTCAACCATTTAAGAGAAATCTTTCTAAGGTGTCAGTTTTACAACATCTGCTTGAATTCGCATAAATGCATTTTCTTCATCGAGTCTGGACGCTTACTTGGATTCATTGTCTCCAAGTATGGGATTAGGGTTGATCCCGATAAGGTAAAGGAAATTACTCAATTTCCTGAACCACAATCCGTTCTACAGCTCTAATGTTTGCAAGGGAAAGCAAACTTTTTATGATTGTTCATAGTAAATTATGTTGAATTGACGAAAGGCTTCATGGGCCTACTTAAGAAGGGAGTATCGTATCTGTGGGATGATCAAGCTCAATGATAATTTGATACCTTGAAAAAGGTGCTTATATCATCCCCACTCCTTAGCGCTCCTAACTATAGCCACGACTTTCTTCTATACCCGGTAGCCTGGCCATCCTCTCTCGGAATGGTCTTGGTTCAAACTCATGATGACCGAAGTGAACAAGTGATCTATTATCTATCCATAGGCTTGGTTGGGCCTGAAATTAGATTTCACATGTGGAAAAATTGTCATTTGCAGTCATCTTCATTGTCAACCGATTCCGACACCACATACTATTGCGACAAACTATTGTCATCGCCTTGGAGAATCCCATGAGACATATTTTGTCTCGTCAAGTAATTGGAGGAAAATATTCAAAATGGATCGTGATCCTCCAACAATTTGATCTGGTTTTCATAGCTGCCAAGGTGAAGAACTCCTTAGTCTTCGCTGAACTTTTGTCAGAACTTCCCATCGTCAATCCAAACGAGATAGCCTATGATCCTCTCCTGGATGAGGCTATCTATCTTATTGACACCACTGACCCTTGGTACATGGAAATTCTTTTCTACCTCCAATCACAACGGTTCTACCCCAAACTATCGACAGGCGACCATCGTCGCACCTGCCACTAAGCACGACACTATCCAGTGATTAATGATACATTATATCGTCACGATGTGGATACAGTTCTTCAGTGTTGCCTCACTCATGAAGAGGTGGAACACGTTTTAAATGACTACCATGCTAGGGCATGTTGTGATCATCTTTCTGGCATATCTACTGCACATAAAATATTGCGCGCAGGCTATTACTGACCGACCTTGTTCAAAGATTGTGTCAAAGCCATTCGACAATGGCATCCTTGTAAAGTATTCATGAAGAAAATGCACGCTTCTCCGACCCCACTACACCCGGTGATCTCTGATGGACCCTTTGCCAAATGGGGGATAGACTTCGTAACCTGCAATCCCATTTCCTCTGCTGGACACAACTATATCATAATAGTCGTGGACTATTTCATGAAATGGGCTAAAGCCCTTCCCACCTACAGAGCTGATGGAGAAACCACAATGTTATTCCTTTTCAATCAAGTTATCTATCATTTTGGTGTACCACGCATGATCGTTACATACCATGGATCTCATTTCCAGAACCATATGATGTCTGATTTAACGTTGTTGCTTGATTTTCATTAGGATCAATCATCCTCCTACTACCCCCAAGCTAATGGTCAACTAGAAGCCGTCGATGGCGTCTTAAAAACCATGATTTGTTGGTTGGCAGGAAATCATAAAACTAATTGGCACCAAATGGTATATTCGATGCTATGGGCATACCAAATTTCAGTAAAAATTGCCACGAGCTTTACACCATTTCAACTCGGTTACAACCTGGAAGTAGTTTTATCCATCGAGTGTCAGATCCCTTCCCTGCAAATAGTCGTTGAAGTCCTTCCCGGCACTACTGCCGAAGAAGAACGCTTGTATACCTTAATCAACTGGATGAAACCCGTCGAGATGTCGAATTGGCACTCGAGGCTCACAAGCACCGAGTAAAAAGCCAATATGAAAAAAAGGTCAAGCCTTGTTCTTACCAAGAGGGAGATCTTGTTTTTCTCTATGATAAAAAACATGACCTCTTGGGGGAAGGAACACTTCAACCCTTATGGCTAGGTCCCTATGTCGTCAAGAAATTCCTCTAAAAAGGGGCATATGAACTACATGACTAGGAAGGAGTCCCGCTCGTGGAGCTCAGAAATGGGCTCTATCTAAAAAAGTATTATGCCTAATATCACACTAGGCATGTGCTTTATAATTTTATGTATTCATAAGTTTTGCTTCTCTTTTTTGGTGTGATTGGATTGTTTTGATATTTATTGGAGTACTTGTCTCATACATTCTTTTGGTAATGCAGATGCCTTCGTTACCCTTAGCATACATAGGATATGCAGATGGTGTCAGTCGTCACACACGACACATTTCATCAGCGGATTGGGTCATCTACACACCCAAGTCGGAACTATTTTGTTCCAGAGGAGTCTTTCTTGGTACCACCACCAACAATATTACCGAGTACATGTCTGTAATTTCACTTCTCATGAAAGCGTCATCAAGGGACATCTCCAATCTGGTGGTCAGGTTAGACTCCCAGCTAGTTGTTATGCTGTTGACAAATCATTATCACATTTGTAATCCAACCTTGTTACATCATTATTTAAGGGTACGACTCATAGAACGTCAATTTGACATAATCAATTCCTAGAGAATTTAATGTGGTTGTTGATTCATTAGCTAACTATGTATTAGATTGGCATCTGTCTCATTCACTATAGAAGCATGCATGAAAATTAAAAATTTACTGAGTTAAAAATTTTACAAAAACATTTAAAAAAATTTACGCCATCAAAATACCAAAACATCTCTCTCTCTCTCTCTATATATAATATGTGTGTGTGTGGTGTGTGTGTTGTGTGTGTGTGTGTATAGTGTTGTATATATATATATGTATATATATGTGTATGTATATATATAGATCAAAATCCAATCTTTTACATCAAAATATTCCAAAACTTGGATGTTTTAAGTACAAAATGGCTACTAATCCCAGCTACAAACACCCATTGGCTACGCCAAAACACCTGCTAAAAAGAGCCTATTGCTCCTGAAATGCTAAAACCGCTCTAGCTATCCTCTGAAGAGGAACCAAAAACTGCTCAGGTACATCGACTGTGTGCCGCTGCATATGAGCGGGAATCTCTCTCATAGGAAGAGGGGGGACACGCATGCTCAAGCCCTCCAAGTTCCTCAAAACCTCGCGAAGACTGTCGGCATCACCCCCTAAGAGGTAGTTGGCCTCCTTGTCGCATATGGTGGGGTTCGCATGCAGGTCGTAATGGTGCCACATCTGTGTTAAGCATAAACTTTCATGTCAGTACTTATTTTGCCTATAAAAACATTACATAAACATTCACAAGCTAAAACATACTTGAAGTACTTTCAAAAATCATTCTCACCTTGAGGACCCTAGTTGGTCCTAGGTGGTAGCAACAAGTCAGGGTCACTGGTAAAGTCCATGCCCTCATAATGATAGTCATCAATCATCACAATTTGGCCATGAAGCCACTAGAAAAAATCTTCCTCAAAGAAATACTAGATTGGTCCTCCTCCTGTGCGAGGATTGAGTGATGACCATCGCCCCTGCCTTGGCTCCCTCGGATCAAGGGGACCTTAGCTCATCCTTGGGCACATAATAGGTACCCTCTCGAGAATGAATGAAACTATGAGAGTAACATACCCAAAACTGTGTTGGATAGGAGTCTTGCATGTCGTTAACTCTTCCTTCAACTGCTGAAACACTGCTTCACACCAGTTGAACATTTGTGGCTAGACACAGTCAACTGCAAGCAACAGTGGGGCCTTTGTCACAATGTGGGGACTCTTTGACCCCACCAACCACACAATCAACTATAAAATTTCCCTCATAGACCTGGACCTTATCCTCTCTATGGGGACTCTGTTGTTGACTAATCCACTCTCAGGGATGCAGTAGGATTGCACTAGCTCTAGGGTAGATCGTGGATCTGACCTACCCCTGGTGAGGTTTACCTATGCCCCACGGCACGACAGAACAGTTAAAAAGTATATGTCATCACAGTCAATAACTAGCTCCTAATCTGCAATCCTGAACACTTGCTTGTGTTCATCCCAGCGCTAGATAATCCATCTCAATAAATCCTCTTGCCCTTTCATCAGCTCCAACTTTTCATACTTCAGTAAAGCACAATAGCGCAATGCAAGTATGCATGCTAGATCATTTCGCATCAGCAATTCTTCACTATCATGGGCCCATTCTCTCCATATACTAGTCATTATGGCCTAAAACCTACGCAAAATAACCCTAAAAACAGTCAAAATGTGACAAAATAGCTTCAAGAATTCTTGCATGAGGTTTTAAACTATGCCCTTCAGCTCTAACGCTACCCCCTATGGTACACAAGGAGGATTAACGCCCTCTAGTAGGTCTTACAAAGCATTTAATGATCCCTACAGGCCATCTGGAGGGCGTTAGTGTGCAAACACCGCTTTAGGGCACCTTAGATCTACAAAAATACACCCCTGAAACTGCTAAGAAAGGTTAAGAAATGCATAGAGAAAGGTTTTAGCCTCTACCTGGGACTGACAACACGTCGAATGGTCACCCAGATCTCCTGCAATGGTCCATGGAAAATCTACTCCTCTTTAGCTCCAAAATGCTCTCACAATTCTCAAATAGTGAAAATGGTGAATGTGAAAGCTCAAAACACTTCCTTATATTTATTTTTGGAGACATGATTTTTGAAATCATTAAAGAGAAAGTAGTCCATTCCCCATGATTTTTAATCATGCATGAACCCATATGATAGGAATTGCTGCTTTTTATACTTGTTCCGCTTTTGATGAAAGTACCTTCAGGAATGAAAAGCAGGAAACGTTGTATGCAATTCTCAAAGAGAACTTTTATTTTATAGGATATTTTCTCGCTCTCAAAAACTGAAAAATCCTCAAGTTTGTCATCATTGGGCTCATTAAACACATACAATGACAGTCTGAGCAACTCTTTTTCACTCTTTTTCTAGCTCATTAAACTAAAAAAGACCATTAGAGCATTCTTTTTACGCACTTTTTTCTCACTCATAAAACTGAAAAAATCTCAAGTTTTTCTTTAGGCTTGTTAAACATTTATAAAGATGACCCGAGCATTCTTTTAGGTACTTTTCTTGCTATTTAAACTGAAAAATCCTGAGTTTGCATCACCGGGCTCGTTAAAAATCTATGGCAGCAACAAGAGCACTTTCTTTTTTGCGACCATTTTTCGCTCTTAAATCGAAAAATGCTCGAGTTTTTCCCCTTATTTAGGCTCATTAAATCTATGAAGAAGGAATGAGCAATTTTTTTACCTCTTTTTCCTTGCTCAATAAACTGAAAAAGATACCTTGAGTTTTCTTCATTTGACTCGTTAAAATTTGATGAAGGTATTGAGTTTATCGTCGCATGACTCATTAAAAATTCATGAAGAAAAATGAGTTTAGTCCATCTCCTCATACTCGTAACAAAATGAGGTCAACATCTATTGAATATAGGTTTCTCTTTATCCGAATTCAATAGATTAACTCACGGAAAGGTAACCGATCCAGGTATACTATTAACCTTTTGTCACACCTGGTTAACAACTGTGACAAACAGACCACCATGGAGTCATTCTTTATGATCTTTTCAAACTCTCTAAATATGAAAATACCACCGGGTTGTCTAGTCTGGACTCTTTAAATTACACAGACAAGATATAGAGTCACTCTTTTTACGATCCTTTTTAGACACTCAAAACATGAAAAGATCGACGAGTTTGCCTGTTTGGACTCATCAAACTAATCAAATAGGGCATAGAGTCGTTCTTTTCATGGTCCTTTTCAGAATCTTAAAATATGAAAAGATCGACAATTTTACCCGTCTGGACTCACTAAACTAATCAAACAGGGAAAGTAGACAATACAACTGCATTCAATATTAGAAAGCATGGTTTGGCAGCAGTCGTTCCTTGAACATGGCACTCCCTCAGATAAACCTTCCTTGTGACAGCCTCTCAATATGAATCCTACCATCCTATGAGTTTAGCCTAAATACCCCGATGTTCTTGCATATCTGTATCCTAACACTCTTTGGTGTTCATGAATCTAGTGATGCATGGTTAAAACCACTGTCGTGACTTCTATTGTTCATGGGTTAACCTTTTTTTTCCTCCATCAATCCATCAAGCATATCCTTTCATCATGCCCTCTGTTGTTTAGACCCAATGCTCAAAGATTCCTCAAAAAACAAATCATTCTTGTTCCGTTTCATGTCGATTGATGTAGGACACCTTACTGCCTACCTTTAGACAGGTATATTATGATCGACTTCAACACTCTATCCAGGAAGATAGCCTAGAAACGCATTCAGTGCCTTGGTACTTGCAGACATTAGTGGCAGGTTACCTTGTGTTTGATTAGGGGTTCTCATTATTGGCTCCTGGTTAAACGATTTTATGGTTGTTCGACAATAAAAACATCTTTCACACTCATTATACTGTATTGTTCATCTTGGATACCATCACCATTATTGGTGGCCTTCCTCGCATCTATTAACGGTCTCCATTATTGACTGGCAATCAGATGATTTTGTGCATGTTCGACATCAATGTATATATTCACATGTATCGATCTATGTTGTTTGGTGAAGCAAAAATCAAGACCTTGGGTAGAGGCTTGCATCACTCAGCTTTGTTTCCTCTCCCAAGTTGCTTATATTGTTTTTTGGAGATAGATTATCAGGATGATTATATTATGACACTGGATCTGCATTGTGCTTATCGGCGGCCAACATCATCATATCGCTTTGGAGAAAATCACTTTGACATAGCTACTGAGCATGGGAATGCCCAACTCAAGACATGATTTTAGTAGTTATATATATATGTGTGTGTGTGTGTGTGTGTGTTGTATCAAGTTTCTTGTACCACCCGAAGCTCTAATCCTCTCTCTCATTTTGTTGAAGAAGGAAAATTACATTTAAGTAAAGTATTTCAGCCATCATCACACCCTCCAATCTCACACTTTAGGGGGCATCTGTTTTATAGCAAATTGACCCCCTCATCAGCTCAGAGGGGAAAGACATGATAGCTGAAGCAAAGACCAAGATCACAAGCCTTGTTTCCACACTAACGTTGGCTATGCACTAACAACCTACTTTATAAAGCTTCTCTGCAAGCCTAAGGGTGCGTTAGTGACCTAACTAACTCTAATTGCTAGTTCAGGAACAACGTTAGTGGACCCTAATGAAGTTCTAAGGGTCAAAGGAGCGAATTGACTCATAAATATCTAGATATTTTCTCCTAGATCTACTCAAGAAAAACAAGGAAACATCTCAATTTCAACCTATTTAGGGTATTTCTAATCCTAATGAAGGAGGAAAATGGGAAAGAGCTGAAAATCATGGCAACCTCATTTCTTTTACCCTAAGGAACTCATAGAGGAACTTGTCAACCCTAACTCAATTGCTACATAAGCAAAGCTAGGACTATGGTGATAGGGGTCAGATCATTTGAAAGGATAGCATACTTGATTGTTGAGCATTGTCTCAAATCAGAAGAAGTTGGTAAGAAGGGAGAGAGGGAGAAGCTGGAGGGGTAAGGGAAGGTTGATGCAATAGATGTTTG
Organism: Pinus taeda; assembly: GCA_000404065.3. Lineage (NCBI taxonomy): Eukaryota > Viridiplantae > Streptophyta > Pinopsida > Pinales > Pinaceae > Pinus > Pinus taeda. The sequence goes on along the minus strand of APFE030449833.1, from coordinate 218,596 downwards.
TAATCACTCTTCCGACATTAATATAGAACTGTAATTGTACTATCTACTCCGTGGTGTTAGTACTATCATTCATTTAGTTGTTTGTCGAATACCTTTTAGCATGAGTAGCTTAGTTATGTGTAACTAGATGTTCTTTTATGTATTCATGTATTAGTTATCAGAGTTGTATGCTGTGATTATGCTTGTCTCTTCTATGTGCGGGACTTGATCTAGATCCAGCTCAGGGGACTTCCACCTAGCTGCATTGGTGCTCTCCAGTAAATCTACACGTAGGCTTGAGGTAATCTATTTGTCCTACTTTGATAGTTATTTATTGTTTATGAACATGCATGTAACTTTGTGACGGTTGTAGATAATCTTATAGTTTGTGAAAGGTCCTGGGAAGACCTTTGAGGGTATCTCCATTCTCCATACACCATGCATTTTATCCTATAGCATGGGTCTGAGTCTTATTTTCTTTCATCTTCGCAATAAGCATTAGGTAATATTCTATAACATGGTCAAAATATCAACAATATTAATAGGAAGGGTGTGTTGGATTCTAACAATCGCATGAAAAATGACCTACTTCCCCACAATTATAACAGATGATTTGACCTCGACCGCTTCTAGCTCCTCCTCTTCGCACTCTTCCTCGGCCTTAGAATCCTCCACGCACCACAGTTGTGCATGTATCTTGTTGAGGACAATTCATTGCATGCATTCTATACGTAGGCATTCTATCCATCACCAATTCATAACTTTGACAATGACGCTCATCGTGACCTACAAATTTGCAGAAATTGCAAAACAAACTGTTGGGGGGTCTGTACAAATTTTTGTAGCAAATTAAAATTGTTTGTCACATGTTGTCCTATAAATTAACAAATAATTCACCATGGTGCTACCCCTGTGATTGGCCCAACGGTATTTTCTGGCTTCAAGGGGACATGGCCTCCCCCAATAAGATAATTATAATAGACCAGGCAATGGTCCTTATCCTGACCATGGCCTTTGCATTTCAAGCACCAAAATTCTACGTGAACCTTAGTACGAACTTCCTTTCCCTTTTTGAGGCTTTGCAACTCCATATGTAAGCTAGCCAATTGTCACTGAATCTGTTGCATCCCCAAATTCATATCCTGAATGGGCGAAGCTACCAATCTCATAGCAATATCTAATGCTTCAGCCTGTGTGCCAATTTTCTGCTGCGACAGCGGCAATCTCAGATGGGGTAACAACAAAGCAATGTACCAATCCCTATGTTGATCATCCGTGATATGCATATTATCCTACTAGAGTAGACACTTCAATCTCTGATCAAAGTCCCATGCAAAATCATTTACCTTTTGCTAGATATCTTTGACCTCTGTCACTGACTGGGCTTGCGACTTAGGCTTCTTGAATTCATTATTGAGCGCCTTCTATGCTTCATCTAGTGTTACATTTGGATGAGCCAAAAAATACATAATGTATCAGCTTAGTGCTCTATCTTGCAGTGCTATAACCAGTTGCACTTTCTTTAAATCATCATTGATAACCTGTTGTAACTTCCACATAGCATCTACTACAAAACAAAATTGTTCAGGGTCTTTTTTCCCCAGACCCTTGGATATAGGCATCTTAATCGTGTTTTCCATGTCGAATAGTGGAGGTGGAGGTGTAGGTGTAGGTGAGTGAGGTGGAGGTGATAGTGGAGGAAGAGTGGATGGATTTGGTATCCTTGTGATACCCTGCTTTACCATCTGTAGCACACCTTGAGGTCTCCTCAGAACACTAATTTCTTCATCACTATCAGATACTTGCAACAAAGGACTGTACTCAACACCTGACTCTAGGTCTCTTTTGAATGCTTTTCCACTTTGCGTAGTCCTGTAAGATCACTTCTAAACATTAATTTAATGGCATAAACCTTTTCTCACACAATGGCATTTTAATCCAAGTCTTCATGAATTTCAGATACTTACCTCTTGGTCCTTTGAAGAATAGTTGTTAATCTTTGCTATAGCTTACAGGTGTATCGATCGTGCAATCAGTGATGAATCCACCCAAAATTCTATCAATCCAGTAATCAACAACTCTCACGATCTTGTTTTCTGAAGCTTCCAGATGCCTTACCAACTGTGGAGTACACACAATAGGGTTGTCCAACTTCCACGTACCTTGGATATCTGCTAATTTCGACAACCACTAGTGTAATTCACATGGAAAAGAGAAAAAGAAAATTTTGTGCTTGTCTATATACAAATATCTATTCAGCCACTCTTCCTTTGACAAATGCGGATTCTTGTTTTCCTGAGCTACAAATTCATGCAATTTCCGATTTATCCACTTCTCAATTTATTTCTTTATTGGGAACCCTTTTTTCGACATCACACATTCCTCAGACAGATCCTGGTCCCAAAAATGGAACCATTTGTTAGCTTGAGGGGTCCTAAACTGGGTTCAAAGTTAGATGTGCCAACCAAAAAAACCCTAATTGTTGGAACTTTTAGCAACAACCCGTTTATTGCAAGATGCAGTCTCACCTGAAGGAATATTGGGGGATGATAGAACCGGGTTTATGCATCCATAGGTCTATGTGATGGTTTTTTGTTACTTCTAGGGATTTTTCCCAACCTGCACGAACCCCAACCCTTAAAATGTAGAAATCACAGGAACTTACAGAAAATGGAATCTAACCCTTTGTGAAACACTTTAAACATTCATAACATCATGTAAAATATTAGATCTACCACTTTCACACATCAATTAAGTGTTTCTTCAAATAAATGCAGAGAATAGAGTGAATACACATAAATTGCATAAGTAAATCTAAAGACATAGATATACAATTGTTGCTCCAAAATAGTCTTTATTAGTTATAATATTTTTGTTACAAAATTCTCTTCTCTGCGCACACAGCTGCAGGGGCCTATGCACTCTGCCTGTAGACTTACCAATGTCTCTACACACACAACTGCATGAGCCTTCCCCTTCGCCTAAGTACAAAAAACAGACTTCTCTGCCTCAGACTACTTGCCCATACAATGATCTTTAATTATCTTCTTTTTTCCTATGACTCATTATTACTCCTTTATATAGCCTCTTTCATTACAATACCATGGTTTGTGAACCATGGGTGGGTCACAAAACTCCCTATATTCTAACAAACTAAGGAACTAAAGTCCATTTTAATCTTACAACCTTTGCACTCCACTCCTCAAAATGTGAAGACTTTACATAATTAACAAAAATGATTACGACATTTACCCCAAGGGACCGTGTCCCAACACCAAATCTGTCATCGGATTCCTCCACTCAATGATGAAACTATACATCATCTTTGACATACCCTCGTTTCTAGAAGAATCCATAAAATTCCAGTTTAACCATTTTCCTATTACCTATTGCTTCATATATTATTCCATGTTGGTCTTTCTTTTTGTGTTCACTCATGCAAAAAAAATTGAATACTTGGGCCTACGTATTATAGATTCTCACAAGCAGAGAAAGTCAATATTTGATTGGGACAGTGCTCTAAAGAAAAATGAAAATAATGAGGGTTTTTCTTAGTTCATCTCCACTTACATGGGCACCATTTATACAATTATAAACAATCTTCCACCTCCTAGGATCTTGCCTAAGCGAAAAGAAATCCTGCATCTCAACAAAGATAAAATGGTTGGTGATTGGTACCTCTTTGAGGACTACACCGAGATTAGGGTTTATGGGTATGAGCTTCCCCCATACTGCTTTCCAACTTTCATGCCGATGAGAATTTTTTCCCTAGAATTGATTAGATAGAGATTGAATGTTTATCAAATCCACTTCGTCCCTGCCAATAAAGGCTACATGTTTAAATTGGTTAGGGTGGTGAGTCCTTCCATTGTTAATGCTAGACAAGCCTTTCTACATGTAGAAGACATGTTTAAGGAGATTAATTTTGAAACAGGAGAGGTGTGGCACTATGATCCCCAAGAGATTATATCAAAAAGGAGAAAGGAAATTAATGCTTCTACTTATGGGCATGAGTATAGACCCCTACTTGAATGGAAGGATAATTTTGATTCTTGGCATATTAATACATAAATGGAGATCGAGACACTAGCTCTAAATGAGAAGACTCAAAAGCAAAGCATGGATGAAGCTTAATACACATATATGGAGGAGATTTCATCTAGCAAGAGAGCCAAGTTAATTGAGGAAGAGGTCGAGGAAGAGCATGAGATCCCATTGATTAAGAGGAACTAGAAACAACCAAGCTTCCAAGTATCCCTGGAGGACTCCCAACAAACTACAGTGTTGACTTCCACAGAGGTGTAAATCTAGGGCACTTTGGGAAGTTCCTCCATAATAGGCCTCAAACGAAAAGAAGGGAAAATGATAGAGGAAAGAAACAAAAGGGTCAGATAAGAAAGGATACATCAGCTGACTTTACACTCGATCCCTTATCAGACCAAGCTCATAGCTACCATGGACCTACAAAAGAACAAAATGAAATTCTCTTTGTGCTACCATACAACACAATCCCTTCCATTAGGGTCACAATTCAACAATATAGATATGTCACTAGACATGGCTAGCATACCCTTGGAGGATAAAATAAATTGGCACAAGCAAGCTGGAGAAATGCTATATAGTGAGCTGAGTACAAGTGCTTTGGCTGTCAGCAAGGTTGAGAAGTTGTTTAAAAAAGTTGCCATCATGATAAAGCAAGAAAATGCCAACTCTAGATCTCTTCACTTTCTGAATGAAAACTACAAATAATTAATCATCAAGTTGGGGGTAAACCCAGGTGATAAAACTGTTATGGAAGCCCATAATTCAAGGCTCACAAATTGAGATCTAGGAGTTGAGGTGAAAGTTGAAAATCCCTACATCTGAGCATGTACAGTCCAAAGAGTTGGCCTAGGTAGAGAGTGAAAAAGAGATCCTGGACAAGGAATTGATAGACTGAAACAGTGAGGTGGTGTTCCTCAAACAACAGGTGTCAGAGCTACAACAAAAAATCGACTCTCACATATGTGTTTTCATTGTGCCAGAAGATCCAAAAAACCCTAATGAACAACTGCCCAAGGCTCTCACTGAGTTCCAACTATCTGAGAGAAAACTCAAGAAAGTGCAAAGTGATCTTGAGAATACCAAGCATACTCTCACACAGAAGGAAAGGAAACTGGAGATATCCAGGGGGAATGTAGAACAAATTAGCAACAACTTGAAGAGCGAAAATGAGGAGATCATAGAGATGAAAGACCAATTAAAGTGTAATATGCTCCTCATTCAGGCTAGACAACTAATTTGCGATGATATTATTTTTGAGGTAAATAACGTCTAGTAGCATATAATTAGTTGGAGAACGAAATATTGCAATCAAATATATTGATTTCTTTATCGTATCACCCAAAGAGAGGGATGGAAAAATTGTCAAGACATCAAAGAAAATAATCAATTACCATAACAAAAAACCAACTAGTGAGTTGAGGACAATGGATATTGTTGACAGAACAGGGACAATTATTGAAATCTCCAAGATGGTTAAGAAATAAGTAGTTAGAGCTAAAGTTGAGGAGTGTTTAGGTGACCTATCAAAGTCCATGGCTACATTTGACTTGAATTTTGATAGAAGGACTAGATATGGATTTTCCAACTATTGGGACATTTTAGGGAACTTACTCACATGGGATAAGTATCAGCAACAGCTAGTGGAGGTAAAGAGAAAAGTAGATTATGCTCATGAGAAGACCGCCACCCTTAAAGTGAAGACTATAGTCAACTTTCTGAAAGGGAACTTCCAGCTACTTTGGTAGGTAAATATCTTGTTCAAAGACAAGCCAAACTACACCAAACTTAGCAACCTGAAGATAGCGTATCAGAGCTACTTTCACTCTCCCTTGCCAAACCCAATGGTGTGGCAAAAGTGTGATCAATTTGTTAATCCACCTCAAATTCAAATCATTGATCGCGGGTCCCTTCAAAAGGAACCTGCAAGCCCACGATGAAGATATTTTATTGTGTCAATTATGACACCTAATGTTTTTCGTATTTTTGTAAATATTTCATTTCAAGAATAGAATCAAAGTAATTATGTGATAATTAGGATAGTTGTGCTAGTAGCATGCTTGGGTTGATTAGTGATTAGGAAATTATGAGAATCTCAAGAAGGAATAATTTTTAAGGGGCCCTATAAAAGTACTTGAAAGACTCATTAAACAGGTTCATAATTTGTAGGTCATGGATGACTCTAACATGTAAATTTTACTATGTGTTTGAATAAATTGGATATATATTCTCTTTTTGAAGATTAATAAAGAAGAAATGTTGATTCCAAATGATAAAACGTGTAGTATGTGATCCTCCCATTGTTATTTCTCATATATGTGTCTTTCCTCTTTGAAGGTGTGTAATTTTAGCTATTGGATATAGTCTCAAAATTATAGATTCATCTATGTCCTCTTATGATAAATGGTGCATGTAATGTATGAGGTCTAATTCCCTTACAATGCACTCCATACCCTTTGAATTTTCCACTTACATCATTTGTTTCATATTATCTACTGTAGGTCAATGCATTGGATTTTGATACCAACCCTCTATGTTAATTTCCTTTTTCTTGTATTCTTATTTCATTCCATACTACAATGACCAATATTGTTACGTGTTCTATAACTAGGCCATCATATTTGAATTCTAAGTCAAATGAAAGATTACTAGATATATGCGTGGGTTGAATCTGCCTCTAGATAAGATACCTAAACCAACTTTATTTCACGATATGCTCTAAATCCCTAATAATATTGATATATCCTTCAGAAACTACAATATGTCCTATGCACTGAATTCTCTATCAACCTATAGGTTGTCTCGAGGAACCCCAACATCTTCTGGTGTCGTTGTCAAGGAACAAAATATAAAATTTTTCCTTGGGTACGACAATTATACATTCCTTTTGTTATGTGGGCAAAGGAAGTGTGGATTGATATCTCTCACCTTGACGATTTTCTCACTCAGAAATTTTCTCTTCACTGTGACAAAAAATCCCTAAGATAAACTTTTCAAATCAACCTTATATGTTGAAGGCTAGCCCCTTCAATCTAGAGAGGGATCTCTCTGACAACCTAATCACTAAATTTAGCAACTAACTCTGCATTCACACAATGCCGAGATCTTCAATAAGGTTTGTGGATTTTAAATGTGGTGGTTGGGTAGGATTGAAGAAACCTCAAGTATTGGGAAATGGAGTCAAATCCGAGTGTCTATAAGGATTATCAATGACTCATAAAATGCTCCAGGAAATAGAGGCAAGGTAAATGATGTCTATTTGAGAATATAATCATTGCAACATGAAAGTAGAAAAAAGGATTAAGAATCCATCACATTTAAATAATCTAAGAAAGGATCAATTTTAAATGTAACTTCAGAGGAAAAAGTGAGTATTTAACTTTATATAATAGAGCATCTAACAAAGGATGAGTTCCACAACATTTACTTTCAGTATAAATACTTAGAATATTTCACATAAATGAAGAACCGAGAAAGGAATCACTTACACATAAGAAAGGGGAAAACCTTCAAAACATCATTGTCATGAATCTTTGGTATGAAATCATTCTTTACTTCTACACTTGATATTATTAATACTCAGTAAAGATTACAAAAGAGAGCAATAGTTTCTTCTCCACAACTTGAAAATCTAACCTTTTTTCCTCCTTTCTGATGTAATATATAGGGAAAATACATAAAAGATAAGATCCACAAAGTCTAGTAGAAATAAATGTAAAATATTTACAATATCTGAGAGTTTAATTAACAAAAAAAATCAAAATTCTATCCTTTCAAGTATTTGGATTTGTATTTGACACACAATATTGGTCAAAGTATCTTGGGAAATTGATGCATGTATCTCCTTCTATTCTTTTGGAACACGTACGAGCCATAGTTGTATTGTAGGATCTAGAATCGTTCACTCCCTTGTAGGCTTGACATACGGAACTACAACTCGTATTCCATCTTGGTAGCAAAACGGGTACATGAACCTATAAACTATGTTGAAATTGTGCAACTGCCTTGTGTAACTGCCTGCTTCTTTTAAGGCTCTTTTTCCTTTTGTTGAATTTTATTCTCTGCACTCCCTCAGCAACAAAACCCTTTGATATATTACCATAACATATATAAAAAAAAGGATTAAAATGGAGCAGGTCAAAATGTTGAGGTATAATTAGGTTTTTTTCGCAAAATTAAGGTTTGTTTATTTCTTTGCTAATGAAGTAAAATGATCATTCTTTCATAGCTTCTATAGTCTGAACAAGAACATTTAAATTTTCTTGGATTTTTTTCATCCTTCTTGTAGCTTTCTATATGGTTTTACTAGCTTCCAGGGTTTCTTTCACTTTTTTGTCTGCATACTTTGTTTTCCTTTGTTTGGTGTCCTTCTTTTTTCTCTTTGAAACTTTCACAGCTTCTTCATCTTCATCAAAAATCACTGTCTCATTTAGCTTAGGGTTTATTTTTACCTTTAAAATCAGTCTTAGTTTGTTTGTAGGGCAAGTATGAGGTTTTCTTCAGTAAACCTAGGCTTTGTTTCTATTTATTCATCCATTGTTTCCATTTTCTATTTCCCTTTTTAAAATTTTGTTATTGTATGCTTTGCCTCCTCTTCTTCTAGCATTAGATTTTTTTTTTTCATCTTGTTCTCCTCTCATAGTGATCCAGATTTAAAAAGGAATCCAACAAATTACAGATATAACCATTAATATCAAATATTGAAATATGCTTACAAATAGAATGGAAATAAGGCTAGCTCGGGCGATGGTAGCTTATCTCTGAGAAGACATGTGGCGGCTACATGCATATGAACTATGATACAATGAGGCTAAAAGGCCTATTTATTATTGAGATATAATAGAAAACCCTAAACATCCAAAAATATAACCTTAGGAGATGAAGCACCAAACTATGGGCCCCGTTTGGGTAAATTGGTACATCAACTTCCCGGGGTCGTAACTTTGGCATACAATATCCGTTTGACACAAACAATAACTCATTAGAAAGATCTATCTGAGGACTACAAATTTTTAATGACCAACATAGGTGCATGAACCATGTTGGTACCAGTTTTCCCAAAAATGTCGTTTAGGGCCTCAATACAGCTTTGTAAGTTTAAGACCCAAAAAAACTACCAAAAATAGTAAATTGTGCTACAAATAAGGAAAATAAAAAACTAAAAGAAAAATGGTGGGGCTCCAAGTGGAATAGGCAGGTGGCCACCAATATCCACCTGGATCACATAGACCCTAACCTCTGGTTCCTTTAAAGGGTTTTCAATATTCTCTTCAATATGGATATGACTAGGTTCTCCCTTTGTTTCCTTAGCTAGGGTTTTTCCACCTACTTGTTTAACTCATGAGGATACAATATTTTTATTAGATTGTGATGACAAATTTCATGAGGTTATAGTTCAAGTCTGCTTCTAGCTTTGCTAGACATCTTCAACAAACTTTCATGAAGAAAATAGGCAAATTCATCTGACTAAAACTTGTTAAATGACACAAAAACCTCATGTGATATAGATAAGCTTTAAAGTATGTGCCTTCACAGGTGAAGAAGAGCTGCATAACCCTTAGAGTGTTAGACCATTCAGGCTTCAACATATTCTGAGGGACTCCTACAATCCAATCTTGGCTCTGATAGTCCTCCAAGAAAAAATTTAGGTCCACATTCTGTAATCTCTTTTCTTAAACCATCTTTCACCCTCAATAGGAAAACTTGTGGCCTCTGAAATGGATTCCTTGGTGATTGGAAACTGTAGGGTTCTAATTTGTGTTGTACTTCCATCAAAAGAGATTGTAAATTCAAGACACCAACTCAAGTTGTGGCCATTGAAGTAGTGGAATTTGATTCCTAGCTTGCATTTCAAAATAGAGCTAGCAAATCTGGAAAAACTTCAAATCAAATTCAATTGGTCTCAAAACATTTCACATGTCCCAATCTTCCCATCTTGCAATTTTTTTTTATGCTACAAGCACTTTCACAACCTTGAATTCGCTTGGTCATATGCTGCAAACCATTCTATAACCTTTGTGTGCACAGTAAATAATTTTTTTAGGTTTGCTGGAAATTACTATTTAAGGAAAGCTAGCCATTTTTAGGGTTTGAGCTTAAACTTTTTTCTTAAGCTTCAAAATACAAATAGATGTCGCATGAAGGATGAAAAAGGATAGGGCTTTTTGAAAAACCACTTAGGCACTTGAAATGATGGGGTTTGCAGCTCGAAAACCTAACTTTTAAATTTTTCAGTGAGTGCTACGAAAATATTTGTAGTGCCATCTGCAAGCTTGTGATAGGTTAATTTCATTGCAAAATCCTAAGGGAAAGCTTAGGGTTAAGTGAAATGACTTTTTTTTACATATCCCTAGGATTATATAGAAATTTTCACAAAAAAAATATAGACCCTTTGCATAACCATGACTTTTCATAATGAATTGATAAATATAGTCTTTGGACCTTTAAATAAAGGTGCAACCTTTATGCTAACATGTGACTCCATTGTGAAGCTTTTCAGGTGGCCATCTTGGATTTTAAGAGGCCTATACTCGTTCTGATACTTCATAGCAGAAAATTCCTCCTATATTTGACCCATAGAGAATTGTTTCCAAGATAATTTAGAAAGAAGGAATTCCCAAAACTCTAGATCCCATGATATCTGCCTTTTAAGCCTAAACTTCTAGCTCACAAAAGGCCAAGATAAATTGTCCTAAGACCTCATCTAGATTTTTGGATTTTTTAGAAGAACATTTTCTTATCTCTCACTCCTCGAAAATCAAGTTTGGAGAGATTTTTGTTAATTCACACCCTCTTGCGTCTTAGACCTTCGTAGATATTGAAGAAGTCAAATATATTATTATTGTCATTTCTTCCCAAATCCCTACTAGTATCTCACTCTAAGTCCCATTAGTTACTACTCACATAGTTCCTTAACCAAGCCCTATTGTGAACTTTTTCCAACCCCCATTGCAAAATATGGTTGTCCCCAGTTTCCCACTTAACAGATATGCCCCACTTAACTTGCAACAACCTTTGAATGGAATGCCTCAATATTATCTTAAACTCCTACCTAGATTCACTCGGGAGGATGATATTTCAACCCAGAGATACATAGAAGTCTTTTGTGCATTTGCTGAGAATTTGAATTTAGAGAATATGGATGTAGTCTTGAGATTGTTTGTTTAGTCCTTAGATGGGGAGGCTAGAAAATGGTTCATGACCCTACCTAATGCCTCAATTGACACTTGGGAGGGATTGGAGAACACTTTCATCGAGAAATGAGGACAAAATAAGGACCATGGATATTTCCTCACTAAGTTCAATGCAATAAAGAAAAGGCATAATGAGGTTGTCATTGAATTCATCAAAATATTTAATAAACTATATAACAGCCTACCTACTAAGATTAAACATCCAAAGGAAACTACTAAAGTGGTCTTAGCGGGGGGATTTTGAACTAGACTTCGATTCTACCCTCCAATAAAGTAAATCCCAAACATTGGATCATATCCAAACTGATGCTTTGGAGGTTGAAGCAAACTTTGCATTCGTTGGAAAATGGAAAGGAAAGGGAGATCATGGTGACAAAAGATGAGGAAAGAAAGAAGGTATCTCCTCTTGTCTAGTATGGAAAACCCAAGAGTAGAAGTTATATGAAATGAATAAATTAATTATAAATGTATCAAATAAATTGGTGAAGTTGGAGTTGCAAAGAAAAACCCCTCCCAGATAGGTCCAATAAGGGCCCCACAGAAGCTTTAATCCCTAGTATAGAAGGCCTCCTTTGAAACTTTTACAAAAGGAAAGAAGGAATCAAAAAGACCAAATACAACCTCCCTTGTATCTAGAATATTACTTGGACCAAAATATTAAAGATTCCATTGAAGTTCAAGAAAACCACTTCTTTGCTCTTAAGAAGGAGAAAATGAGGTAAACAAGGAAGGAGAAGGGGAGGATTTGAAGGTCCCCTTGGATGATGAAGAGCCAAATGCCTATTGTAAGATGTTTCTTGATTTAATACAAGCCCATTTGTCTAGGAAATATGATTTAGATCATCCAGAAAAAGGTCTAGGATATAGGATGAAAAATGAAGAAACTGCTCAATTCACTACCCCAAAACTAGCTGATAAAGGGAAGAAACCAGTCCACCCTGTCCCACCAACTAAGGGAGAAGCCTCCCATCTAGTTCATCCTAGGTTTGAAGCCCCCAATGTTGAGCAAACACCATTACAATAAAAGCCAGTGAATAAATAAAGTGATGAGCTAGTTGAGTCAAGTAAATTTGATAGGAACCCTTTTGTTTTCAGCCTACAAAAGCAGTTAGAAAAGTCAAGATATCTATCCCTTTGACTGAATTATTGAAACATCACAATTATAAAAAACATATTTTTCAGTTCAGGGACTTATTTTTCCTTGCCCCACCTCAAGATAGTCTTAACATACAAGAGGAAAGGCCTGTCGTCATGTTAGACCCACATGTGGAGGAGCAGGACCCTTCCACTCCTTCATTCTATGTCACCCCAGTAATCCATGATTTATTTTTTCATAATTGTATGCTTGATTCACGAGCCTCTCATAATTTGATGCCTTTTTCTATTATGGAACAACTTGGTCTAAAAGTAACTAGGCCATATAAGGACTTTTATCCCTTTGATTCCAAAATATTAAAGTGCCTGGGAATGATCAAAGACCTGATTATTAATCTTGCCCAAATTCTTAGAAAGAGTGTGGTGATGGATATTGTGGTTATAGATATTCTTTCTAGATTTTGTATGCTCCTCTCTAGATCTTAGGGAATGAAGTTTGGAGGGTCTATCAAATTAGACCTTACATATGCCACTATACCAATTTTTGGTGGAGAAGAGCGTAGACTGTATATATAATCCAAGTTTGTGAAAATTGTCACAAGGGAAGATAACTCCAATAATTCTACAATATATGGCCTGGAAAGGGAATTTTCATGTTTTATGTTAGAAATGGATGATCTAGTTGTGCAGGACACTCAAATGGAGAATCACTTGTAGAATGATTTTCAGAAACAAAGGTTCACAGTTTGTGGAAGTTATATTTTGATGGAACCTACTCCAAAGAAGGAAATGGAACTTGAGCATTCCTAAAATATTCTGGGGGTATCATCATTCCTCTAGCATACAAGTTGGAATTCGATGCTACAAATAATATTGCAGAGTACAAGGCCTTGATGTTAGGATTGCAAGCTAATAGAAACTTAAAGGTTGAATTTCTGTTAGTTTATGGAGATTCAAAGCTGGTTGTCAAACAAGTTAGGAATCAGTGCCAAACCAAACATCCAAGGCTGAGGTCCTATAGAAATGAGGTATGAGACATAATTAAAAAATTCTTTATGGCCTTCAATATCCAGTTTCTACCTAGCGAAAAAAATAAGATGGTTGATTCTTTAGAAACTACAGGAAGTACCTTCAAGTAACCACATAACCCCCTGCTCAAGTATGAGGTTAAAGTTAGCTACAAACTTTTAGTACTAGATAATGTGAAAGACTAGCATGTTTTTTATGATGAGGGTCAAATCAAAAGATTTATGGGGGTAATTGGATAATTCTATGAATAAGTGATAGACCAAGAGGGTGAAGATGCAAAGTAATAACAATAGGTATCATGGGAGGAAATATTGTTGGCTATAAAATTTTGTAGCTGAAGGGAAACACAATTCCAAGAGGGTTGGTTCCACTAGATATATTTTTTAATGCAAATGACATAGTTGTCCAACCAACAAAGCAAGAGCATGAGGAGGATGTAGAGGATTTTGATATTGGTATATAACAACCACCTAATATTTTTAAGTGGGCTAGAGGGATTCCAAAAGATTACAAGCAAAGATATATTGATCTGTTTAAAAAATATATTGATGTTTTTTCTTGGTCTTACGATGATTTGGAGACCTTCGATCATAGTATCATTCAACATAAAATTCATTTGAAGGCCTGAATGAAGCCCTATAAGAAAAATCTCAGGAAAATAAATCCCTTACTACTCCGACTAATTGAAAATGGGGTTATTAAGTTGCTCTAGGCTAAAATTATTGTGCCTCCTACATACTCAGATTGGGTGGAAAATCTAGTCCCTATTAGGAATAAAAAGGAGATACAAGTCTTCTTAGGCAAAATCAATTTTCTAAGGAGGTTTGTACCTAATTACGCTAAGATTATGAGCAAGATCAAAAATATGCTAAAGAAAGACAAATAAGTCAAATGGACTATTGAATTCAGTGAGTCATTCTCTAGGATCAAGAATGCCTTTGCAGAATCTCTAGTTTTAGTTAGTCCTGATTGTTAAAGTCCATTCCTCATTTTTTTCTTTTGCATCTCCTACCATGGTGGAAGATATTTTATTTCAGAAAAATGATGAAGAGAAGGGAGAACCAACTACATTCTTCAGTCAGGTGTTAAGGGATGTAGAGATGAAATATAATATCCTAGAAAAACAAGCCTATGCTTTGGTTAAGGCTCTGAAATCTTTTTGAATTTATATCCTTCAATCCAGGATAATTTCTTATGTCCCTACAACTATTGGGAAAGACATCCTCACATAGGGAGATAGTGAATTCAAGAGATGAAAATGGATTGCGAAGATCCAAGAGTATGACATGGACATCAAGCCTACCAAATTGATCAAGGGGCGGGGATTGGCCAAAATTATGTCATAAGAAAATTGTCAGGCTTTGGGTATAAACTTGCTAGTTTACGAGGCAAAGGCAAAGAGACAAGGTGAATAGGAAGATATCAATAGGGAAACACATAAAATTCAAATGAAATAATTAGTCTTTGAGTGGTATAAATTTGTTGTTTATTATCTCTTATTTATGGAATTCCCAGCTAAATTTAAAAAATTAAAGTACAGAGCTCTAAGGATACAGTCACAATTCTTTTCATCTCCAATGGGAAATTGTACTGGAAGGATCCTGTGGAAATATCGCAATTATGCTTAGTGGAATAAGATATTCCAAAGGTAATAGATGGGTTTCATAACTGTGTTTGTGGGGGACATTATAGTTGGAAGGCTAAAGCCCATAAAATTCTCAAAGATGTCTTTTTTTGGTCTAAATGAGGTCCATGTACCAGTCAGAGCCTACAAAAAGTGCCATGTTTTTCCTGAAAAACAAAAGCTAGTACCTCTCCTTGTGATCATTGTTTTTGTAGATGAACTATTTAAGCAGTGGGGGATATATTTTATTGCAAAAATCCATCCATCATCCAATGGGAAACAAAAATGGATACTCACAACAACATATTATTTCACCAAGTGGGTAGAGGCCACCCCTCCTAGGAATGCAACTGATGCAATGGTTATTATTTTTATTGAGGAGAACCTTCTTGTCATATTTGGTTGTCCAATAAAAAAAGTCACTGATAATCCACGGGTGTTTAAATCAGCTAAATTTATTAGTTTATGTCAAGATTATACTATTATTATGTGACATTCCACTACTTATTACCCATGGGGGAATGGATTAGCTGAATCATCCAACAAGACCTTAGTCAGAATCCTCAAGAAGACCATAGCATAAAATTGGAAAAATCAGGATTCTCAACTCAAATTTGCATTGTGGGCTAACAAAGTCACTACTAAGAGGTCAAATGAGAAATCCCCATTTGAGTTGGTATATAGGAATGGTATAGTTTTTCCTACCCAATTGTTTGTGCTAGTGGCCAAACTTATATAGGACGCAGAGGAGGAGCCAAACCCCCTAACTAGGAGAATAAACCAGTTGGGGGAATTGAAGGAAAGAAAAGGACAAGTAGCACAAAATCTAATCAAATACTAGGATAAGATGAACGCCCTATTTGACAGGAAATTTATAGATAGGATTTTTCATCCATGTGACCTAGTGTTCATATGGGATATTCGAACAGAGGACAAGGGAAAACATAGGAAATTTGATCCCCTGTGGGTCGAACCTTTGAAGATAGTTGAATCCAAAGGGAAAAATACCTTTCTTTTGGAGAACCTGGTTGGTGAAGTGTTTGAGATGCCTATAAATGGGAAGTTGATCAAGCACTACGTCCAAGATTAAAAAAATCACCTTCATCCAATGTAAATATTGGTGAGCCATTGTAAATATTGTTGTGCTCTTATTGTTTTCATTCTTCTTTCTTTATATATGAATTTGTTTGACTCGAGACCCAAGTTCAAGGCACTAATTTGTAGGTTATCAATGCCTTGTCTGTAAGAAACTATCCCCAGTTGGAGCCGATGCTATACCCTCCCCATACACCCTTTAATTTCTCATATATCACAAAGGATATTTTTTCTTACATGCAGGGAGAGATTGAAAACTTTAAAAAATATAAGAGGATTAAAAGAAAATCAAGGTTGGGGAAAATATAAGGAGTAAGTTGAAGAGATATCAAGATTAATAGTGCAAATTTGTAGACCTAAAGGGTTCTTAGGTGAGCCTTTAGCATGTAGCAAAAGTTGGCTTAAGTTCTAAATTCGGCAATCAGGCTAACAAAGCCTCTATGCGAAGCTCCGGGTAGAAGTGGCCAACACGTTAATAATGGAAATCCATTCCATTGGCCACAGGTGGAACCCACTCGATGGGCTTGCCCCAATGGAGTTACCCCAGGGGAACATTAAGATTGAATAAATTTTACCATCGGGATATAAAAGGAGTGGGAGGGGTCCACCTGGCAGAGTTACCTAAGTACAATATTATAAGTGCTCAAAGTTAAGTGCTAGGAGACAACTGAGTGGGCAGGGTCCACCTAACAATAACACCCCAGTAGAAGGTTAAGCATGAATAAAGTTAATCATTAGGAGTGGAGGACCAGGATGACGTCATACCGACAGTTGTTCCCCAGCGAGACCCCAGATGACCCATAGATGGAATTGAATGGAAGATTCGGGATGTAACTGAGCAGGTGGGGTCCACCCGGTAGTAACATCTGGACATTGTATCTCGAAGGAAAAATGAAGAGAACATAAGAAAATGACACAAGGGGTAAAAAATAAATGAAAATGGGTTCTACTTTACATTCAATGAAAAAATCTAATTGACGAGTAGCTAAGGGGCGGATCACCATCTCCCTGAAAACTGTTGGTTCCAGAAATAGGGTGACACTAGCCCTCGTAATGGTCAATGTCAACAATAGGGTGTGGCCAATAAATTACCATGATTGGATTTGAGGGGGTCTATCCTCGCTCCCAACCTTGTTCATTCACCCCGTCGGAGTAGGGGGGCCACACCTTCCACTAATGCACCAACACAACAACGACGTCAGCAACTGAGTGTGATTTTTGGAGGGTCGAGGACCTCCCCCCCTCCACTTTCCATCCAACTTGGTGGCCCCATGCATCCTCACCATACCTCTCCACACCGTTTCCTCATCCACGCGTCACTCCACTATGCTCCCCGCTTATAAAACTACCACACGTTAGTTGTTGGAATTTCAAATTTGTTTCTTTCCAAAGGTTCCCCCCTATCGCTCCTCCTGTGATCGACCCCATTTAGCCATTAGTTAGGTGTAGAGAACCTCCAATGCCTCCACAGCCAATTTCTTCGAGTCACTAGGTAATTTGCAATCCCCACCGCTCAATCTTTTCCCTTTTCATTAAAATGAAGAAATCATCTTCTAAAATCCCCAAATCCCGAAAAACGAAACCCTTTGGTCACACCAAGCCTTTTATGGACACAGAGGCTAAAGTCTGCAACCCATTATGCTCCTACCACCTATCAAACCTTCGTTTTGACTTGTATTAGCAATAGTAGAAATTGAAGACCCATTATGGGTTGTAGAGTCAGGCTATATGACTGGGTCACGCCCACAATTTACCATTTCCCTAAATCTGTCTCGTGGTTCACATATTGCTATATTAAGGAAAGGTATTTCTTTATATCCTCAACTGGAAATAAAATTTTGGAAGTCATTGTAGAATTAATCCATAATGCTCTTTTGTACCCAACATATTTCAACTCTGAGAGATTCATTGAAGCTATTATTTTCTATGCTTATAATAGGCTCTCAATCGAAGAACAACAAGCTTTCCTCTAGCTGATTCTAGCACCTGGAAATCAATCCCTCCCCATTGCTGATAGATTCCCTGTTCCATGTTTTCAGAAGCATTACAACCCATTTTGACTGTTATTGCCTTGCTTTTTGGAGAAGAAGAAATTTCTAATGTTACCAAAGTTGCCATAGGTTTCCTCCACATAATGATGCGCCCAGCCATCTGTTGGAAATAATACTGAGGGGGGGGGGTGTGAATCAGTATTAGCAAATCAGATACTTTTTCATTTTCATACTCAGATTCATATACGCTACTTCAGTACAGGATATCCGCGTATATACGCGACTGTGTTAAATGAAACTAGCGTACATACAATAATCTTATGATTCAGTTAGTTTATCTTCAGTGAATGCATCAGAACATTATTAACCATATTAACAGTAAACAAGAGCAGTATAACAGAACATATCATCACACATAAGCCACACACTTGAACACCATGCTATAAGGTGGAAACCCAATGTGGGTGAAAGCCACCTGCTGCAATTCATCTCTATCTTCCTTTAATAAGAAACTTCTTTTACAATAGTATTGGTGCAATCTTATACCAGTACACAGGCTTCTACCTATAGAAGGCTACAACCTTCTTAGCTCTTGTACTAGCCGATCCATTTACTAGTATGTAGGTGTCGGCCTACTGAAGGCTCCAACCTTCACTCGTTTTCCAGCCTCTCCTGGAAGGGAGCTACAACCCCCTTAGCTCTTATACTAGTTGAAGTACTAGTACGTAGGTGCTGGCCTAGAGAAGGCTACAACCTTCTCTTCTAGGGACCACGTTTCATACATTTTCATACTGGATCCATGAAGCACAACATCATAATATGAATCACCACTCTCTACTGAAACACTGAAAACCTGTCAATAATACAGTCACCAGAACATAGAACAGATAAGAGAAATCTGCCACAATAACCAGATATAACAACAGCTTCAAATATAATGTATACGCTACTATGATGAACCAAACCCACGTACATGCACACTTTTACCAAAGCCAACCCGCTTACAGATCTGTGAATATTTACTCATAACATTGCAACTGTTCCAAACATCAGTCATACCCAAATCATAACATTCATACAATAAACACACGTCAATAGATCTATTCTATCCATAATCAAACCATATAATGATAATCATTCCAAGCCTTAAGATCCCAATCCATCATTCATCATCCTTCACATGAGTGCCTCCTTGGTTCAAATCAAGCAGGGCATCACCAACCCATGACCAGCATCTAGATCTCACACTTTATCAGATGTTCATTACTTGCTCACTCTTGCACCCTCTCTTGGCCTAATGATCTTCTCCTTATATAGGTTCAGGCTTCTTTCAATACCATGGTCCAAAACCATGTATAACCAATACCTTGGACCCAATACCTAGGGTCATCATTTCAAACCAAATACCATGAACCAATACCAAAATACCATGGACCAAATACCACGGACCAAAACCATGGTTTCCGACATGTATGCGCCTTTCCTTCTGTGAACTTGCGTGTGTACGTGTACACGCCTTTTGCTCAGATAACCCGTGTATATACGCTCTTTCATCACGGTCAACCTGCGTATATCTCTCTCTTTACCTACTGCACTATGATTTGTCCTCTGAGTGAGTTTCCATCACTTGTATCATACCTCTGAATGAGTTTCCATCAAGGACAACACTTGAATCATAATTCCAACAATCTCCCCCTTTGGACTTGATGGAAACAACCACACCAAGTTACTCTCCCCCTTTGGCATCAAGGGCAAAGGGCGGACCAAGATATTCTCTTCTTTGATCTCCATCTGCTATCCATACTCCCCCTGAGTATCTACTGAAATCTTTGATTGAGCTCCCCCTTTGCATATGCCGAGATGTACCAATCTATCCATGCTCCCCCTAATCACATGCAAGGTCTGCAAAAGCATAACATGACTCTATACATACATCATTCTCCCAACCAAGTGGGAATTTTAAACTCATCCATCCCACTAAGTGGGGATATACCAATTGTTTACATATGATAACCAAGTACATATACATGACTCAACAACAAGAACCATTACATCATCCATCCCATGCATAGTGGGGTAATAAAACAAAGACCAGCAATCTAATCAAGACCAACATCTACCATGTATGATCTGTACCATAAGCTTCTGTCATTAGCATCCAGACCTGTAACCTGCAATACCATTATTTTGACCAACCAATAATAAGTAGCAAGATGTATCATTTAGCTACATAATCATCATCACCAAAGACTTCTCATTAAAAATGCCAATAATGCATTATTTAAGTATACTCTCCACCTTAACCTGTGCCATGCCATCATCAAATAGTGACTGAACCATATCAGACTTCTGTACTGTTGCTTTCTTTCAGAACATCATATACGCGACTGTGCAGCGTCTAACTCACATATATACACGACTTGTCTTCATGAAACATGCGTATGAGATTTAGAACACAGAGGTTCCACATTTTCAACTTCCTTTCAGTCTATGTACTCTGCTATATTACCTCTTTTTGGTTGTACTTCCTTTCTCTTCCATACCTTCATCTATGATGATGTTTTCTCCTTTTGGTATGGTGTCCAAAATCTTCTCCTGCATTCCTTTGCTATGTGTCCAAGCTTGTTACATGCATAACATCTTATATGTTTCTTATTCCTTCTGTAGCAATCAACAGCTTTGTGACCAAACATATTGCAAGAAAAACAATATCCATTGAAGTACCTGGAACGTGAAGATCTTTTTGTGTGATGGTCTTGAACCATTCTACTTCTGCATCTAGCTGCAACATGTTCATGATTATGACATACATAACATTCAACATTATTCATCAAAGGAAATAATCGTCTATCACTTCCATAATTAGGAGCAAAAGATTTTCTTTGAGGAATTTCTTTCCTTGGTTGCTGATGGGATTGACCTCTCATCTTCTTGTTGGGGATTTCAGATTTTGCATTGGAGTTCCTTGTCTTACTTTGTGAACTAGATTCACGTTCAATAGATTCATGAAAACCAAGACCAGTTTTGATAGTAGGAGACCTTTGACTACTAAGAAATATCATCCAAAATCTTAGTACTATCTTTAAATCGCAATAGTTTATCCTTTTCTTCTAATTTACTTTTCAAGATATTTACCTCATCCTAATGTTGTTCTTCCTTTTCCAGACATTGCTTCTTAAAAGTTTCTTCAGACTTTCTTTCTTCTTCCACTTGTTGCCTTAGTTTGAGAATCTTATTTTCTTGTTCTTCATTGAGCACCTGCAGCATCTGATGAACTCTGAAATCACATTCCAGCGGAGCTTTTAAGCTAATAATTTCTTCTTTGAGGGCACTCTCCCTTTTTCTAGGTAGATCTTCTTGATCTATGATTTTATCTGATGCTTCATTTGCTTGTCCATCTTCAATTTGAGGTGATTCAGGATCTGAATACTTGTTCCTTTGAGCTGTCTTCTTCTTTTGACACGCTTTCTTTCCCATTGTTCTACGGATCTCCTTCAAGCGAGCAAGCTTCTACCAAAGGACTTGCTCTGATACCAATTGTTGGAAATAATACTAAGAGGGGGGGGGTGAATCAGTATTAGCAAATCATATACTTTTTCATTTTCATACTCAGATTCATATACGCTACTTTAGTACAGGATATTCGCATATATACGCGACTGTGTTAAATGCAACTAACGTACATACAGTAATCTTATGATTCAGTTAGTTTATCTTCAGTGAACGCATCAGAACATTATTAACCATATTAACAGTAAACAAGAGCAGTATAACAGAACAGATCATCACACATAAGCCACACACATGAACACCATGATATAAGGTGGAA